>ML098969.1:0-45663 GCA_003697995.1 Taxidea taxus jeffersonii
GGAGAAAGGGGAACCTTCCTACACCGTTGGTGGGAATGCAAGCTGGTTCAGCCACTCTGGAAAACAGCATGGAGGTCCCTCAAAAAGCTGAAAACAAAGCTACCCTACGACCCAGCAATCGCACTACTGGGTATTTACCCTAAAGATAAAAATGTAGATCTGAAAGGGCACGTGCAGCCTAATGTTTATAGCAGCAATGTCCACAATAGCCCAACTATGGAAAGAATCTAGATGTCCATCAACAGATGAATGGATAAAGAAGATGTGTGGGGTGTGTGTGTGTATATGTATACATGTATACACATACACACAGACACACAATGGAATACTATGCAGCCATCCAAAAAACAAAAACAAAAACAAAACGACATCTTGCCATTTGCAACAATGTGGATGGAACTAGAGGGTATTATGCTGAGCGAAATAAGTCAATCAGAGAAAGACAATTATCATATGATCTCTCTGATATGAGGAATTTGAGAGACAGGACAGGGGTTCGTGGGGGAAGACAAGGAAAAATGAAACAAGATGGGACTGGGGAGGGAGACAAACCAAAAGAGACTCTTAATCTCAGGAAACTGAGGGTTGCTGGCGGGGAGGGTGGGTAGGAGGGATGGGGGCACTGGGTGATGGACACTGGGGAAGGTATGTGCTATGGTGAGTCCTGTGAATTGTGTAAGACTGATGATTCACAGACCTGTGAAACAATAATACATTATATGTTACTAAAAAAAATATAGTAGGACTCTTTGCAATATTCCCTATAAATAGTATGAAAAAATTTAAGTCCTACAAAACATTTTTTCTCAGGCAAGCAGGTTCATAATATTCAAATTCTTTGCAAACACTGAGGGAAAACAGTTACACTTGCTTCTAACAGCCACACTGGAGAAAAGTGGTCATTCACACAGTGCGTTCTTAGAAGGCTTCTATTTCTTATTTGTTCAATCCACCTCTGAGGTACTAATCTAACTCCTGCTTATGAAAGGAGATGAATTCTCACTTATATGTAGGAGTTTACATTATACTTATGATTATACTTGAATATATAAAAAAATAACATTAAGTCAAGTTGTTATTTTTCAGCATATGGGTTAGACAAAAGATTTTTTAAGTGACCCAGAACTTAAGCATCCTAATCTATAGTTTTAAAACTTTCCTGAATTATTTCAACTTTAATTTTTAATAGCACTTAATATAGTTTTATATATATGGAAATGAATGCACAATTTTCTACTAGGAGAGAGTACAATTCAAAAGCTTCCTTATAGGGGCGCCTGGGTGGCTCAGTGGGTTAAAGCCTCTGCTTTGCATTCTCATTGAACAAATACTGCATTATGAATTTTTAAAGAGTAGACAACACTATGCAAAGAATGTATAGTATTTTCCTAAACATCCATTTTTCAACACATGACCCAACAGAATATTCCTCTGCTACCAGAAGTCAAAACATTAAAAAAAAAAACTTTTAATAAGCCTTTAAAAGCTATCTATGTGTTATATTAAATTAATTCTACTTACAGGGCTCAATTTCTTTTTAACTTACCAAAATCACACAGTTTCAAAACATCATTGTGGCTGATTAAGAGATTTTCTGGCTTTATATCTGAAGTATAAAGATGAAAAAACAATTATTAAAAAATGTTCCATGGACTACTGATTGACACTATTGGATCACTATAATGGCATCTAATTAGAAATATCCAGAGTAGGGGTGCCTGGGTGGCTCAGTGGGTTAAGCCT
Source organism: Taxidea taxus jeffersonii (assembly GCA_003697995.1). Lineage (NCBI taxonomy): Eukaryota > Metazoa > Chordata > Mammalia > Carnivora > Mustelidae > Taxidea > Taxidea taxus. The sequence continues at coordinate 1,744 of ML098969.1, forward strand.
CTGCCTTCAGCTCAGGTCCTGATCTCAGGGTCCTGGGACTGAGCCCTGCGTTGGGCTCTCTGCTCAGCAGGGAGCCTGCTTCCCTTCCTCTCTCTCTGCCTGCCTCTCTGCCTACTTGTGATCTCTCTCTGTGCGTTAAATAAATAAAATCTTAAAAAAAAAAAAAAAGAAATATCCAGAGTAATATGAATAGAAACCTGTGGCAGTGAAAAGCAGGGTAACACATTTTTTGCTGATTCATAAAAGTTTCAACTAATTTTTTTTTTTTTTGAGAAACATGAAGACCCACAACATAAAAAATTATTTTTCTCTTTAAATCGCAAATGTATTAATGTGATCTCGGAAAGGAATTTAAGAGTCATTGAATCTAGGTCACCATGTTTCAAGGAACTATTCTACTTTATAAAGTACTAGTAACAAATTTTTGGAGATAGAATATAAAATTTTCAGTGATAGAATATTTAAAAAAATGTTCACACCCACAAGATACCTTAAAAACACATAAGTACCTAGCATTATATTTACTAGAGGAAAAACTACATAAAAATTAGAATTTGTTGTGATTTTCTATATAATGTCTACATTTACATATCTCTTTAGCTTTTCTGTGTGGTTCACAATTATAAATGTCTAATGCTGAAGTTATACTGGATGAGTCAAGACAAGAATTCTCATTTTTTCCATGGATCTTCAGAAGATGTGGTGGGAGCTGAGTAGAAATATACAGAAAATGCTATTTAATTCCTGCCTTGGGAGGCATCTCAGAATCCTATTTTTAGAGTACCTATCATCTGTATCAGATGGCAGAGGTGAAAATGGAAAAAGGGAAGACAGGAAGAAAATCTGAAGATTTTAGAATCGTGGTTTCTACTGCTAATTCACAATCATTGATTTATTACCATATACTTAACCAAATCACAGCAACACTATAGAAATGCAGCTAAATCAGTTCCATATTAATAGCTTCATATTGTGGTACAGACTGTTACTAGTATCATTACTCTAGACACTAGACATGTAGTTGACTTGGAGATCTCTCTATACCACCAACAACCTGGATAAGGTTAAGTGATATGAAAGTCAAATCCAAAAAAAATATAAAATGTCTTTTTCTAGATATACTAGGAGTTGGCATTTTTCACATGACCTTTAAGCTATTCTTAAAGTAAGACTATTTTTAAAGTTATATGCTTGTGTGTTTGTATAGGTAAATTAAAATGAGGTATTTATTTATCTGATAATTCAGAGACAAGAAGTAGATATTATAACATTTTCTGGTAAACATCTTCTGGCTCCATCATTTTATCAGTATGTGTCCCGTTACTGTAAAACTCTGGAATTCAAGAGAGCTTATCAGGAGAAGATAAATAGTGTAGAAGCAAAAACCATGCTGAGAAAGTAATTTCCCTTTTAGTACTATAAACCACCCACCTCACAGCAATAAAGGACAAAATATAACAGTTTATGGAAGCATACTCATGACATTTATGCAAGGTTGATCATGCCTACAACTTGCAACGGGCACTTTTCACTAATGGGTAGGGAAATTCAAGAACTGGATTTGGTATATATATATTAGAGGTGGTTGTTCTAAGAGGGAATAGGAGGTGACTGTCAATGGGGGTCAGTGACCACCTTTAAAGCCTTATTCTAGGTGGTTTCACATTTTCTGATCTACCAGCAGGACCAAAAGGCAACAGAGAACATCCCTTTGCTCTTTTCACCCAAAGTAAGCTTCAAAGTTCCTATTTGTTGAGTTCTTTATATCCCTAGGCATTTCTAAAGTTGAGAATAGACTTGGTTATACAAACAGAAATCTCACCATAATATCCAAATAAACTTGCAATCCATCCTTTTGGTGATGCAAAAGGAGACTTGGAAGGTGAACGGCATCTCATATCCTGTACTTTCAAAATGTTACTTAATTTAAATGGAATGTCAGTGCTCATGGAAATACTCTTAAAACACTAATATATAAAATATTTCAAAGTTAACTCTGAGGTTTTCTTAATATTTTTCATTTCAAAAATTGCATACTTACCTCTATGGACAATATCATTCTTATGGCACCAGTGAATAGCTTTGATTAACTGATAGATATAACTTTTAACTTTTTCAGGTGGAACTCCATTTGGCATTTCTTCCAGCAATTCAAGCATATTCTAAAAATTAAATAGGGAACCATCAATCTCCACAAATTAGGTAGACCCATAAATCATGTATTAACAATTTAAAAAAGCATCTTAGGGGTGCCTGGGTGGCTCAGTCTGTTAGGCATCTGCCTTCAGCTCAGGTCATGATCTGGGGTCCTGGGATCGAGCCCCACATCGGGCTCCCTGCTCAGTGGGAAGCCTGCTTCTCCCTCTCCCACTCCACCTGCTTGTGCACCCTTGCTTGCTCTCTCTCTGTCGAATAAATGAATAGAATCTTAAATAGATAGATAGATAGAGAGATGGTAGATAGATAAGCAAGCATCTTGGATGAAAATTCACCCAATACACAGCATGCATTTTCAACAACTGTTTTGCTTTCCACCTACTATCTTTTTCATGCAGAAGCAGAATACTGTATTAAATCAAAGTTCTCTTTTAAGAGAAATTCCATTTTTACTACTCCCCAGTGCTGCCCCAAATAATAACCCTGGCACTTTCCACTCTCCCTAAAATCTTTCAGGCATCACTTTAGAATAACTTCAAGGGAAAAGCAATACAAAGTAGAGATAAGATGCTGCAATGTAAAAAGGAAGGGGGAAACAGTCATTTTAACACAGCCTGTATGTTTACTAGAACCTTGCAATAAAAATCAAGCCTTGAAAACATTTCTGGAACACCTGGAAAATATTCTTAAGAGAAAATGCTCCCTAAGATTAGGAGTGATCCATGCAATCAGTACAAAAATTAAGACAGGCTAGAAAATGTTGCTGAAATAAACATTGACAGACTCCCAACAAATCAAGTTTTGAAACTCTTAGCCTGGAGTCTAAATTCATGTAAAATTTTTTATTAAGTAGAAACTCCACTTAACCAGTCTCCACTGAATTTCCAGATTAACCACACATTTCCCATTGCCTCTGTAAGGTACAATACTAAGGTCCACAGCGTGATTAGAGTTTATTGTTTGTAGACAACCATCTAGGAAAGCAGGTCTCAAAGTATGATCTGTGGATCTCTTGGGGGTGGTTACCAGATCTTGCAGAAGGCCCATAAAGTCAAAACTATATTCATAGCAACACTCAGCTCATTGGCTCTTTCACTGTGTTTGTATTTACACCAATGACTCAAAGCAAGGATGGGTGAACTAGGGGCACCTTAGCATAAATCAATGTTACACTCTTGCAGTTTAAAAAAAAAAAAAAAGACAAAAAGCCGGTTTTAGTTAAGGATGTCTTTCTTTGATGAAGCAGTAAAAATTATTGCTTGTATTAAATTTCAACTTTGTAGGTATCTTTTTAGGAATCTCTATGGTAAAATGCAGAATATACATAAAGCACTTCTGTTACATAACAAAGCAAGATGGTTGCCTGGAAGAAAATCACTTGCATGATTGAGCTGCAAGCTGAACTAGCTGCTTGTTTTTGGTAGAACACCATTTCATACTTGAAAGAATGACCCATAACCATATTTATGGGTTTTTTAAAATTTTTTGAAGATTTTATTTATTTATTTGACAGACAGAGATCACAAGCAGGCAAAGAGGCAGGCAGAGAGAGAGGAAGGGAAGCAGGCTTCCGGACGGGGGGCTCGATCCCAGGACCCTGGGATCATGACCTGAGCTGAAGAAGGAGGCTTTAACCCACTGAGCCACCCAGGCATCCCACAACCATATTTACGTTAACACGTAATGGGATTATTATTGTTATTCCTAAATGAATTAACAATTTATATTGCTCAGTTTTGACTCATAATATGATAAATATTAACCGATAAAACCCACATGTATAATAAGCTCTAAGGGTTTCCAATAATGTTACGAGTGCTGGAGTTGTAAGACCAAAGAGTTCAAAAACCTGCTTGCTCTAATACAACCTCACAGTTTTGTTCCCACCAGTTGAGCTGCATACATACAATCAGTTGTTTGTTTTTAACACTTTCATACCTATTTCTAACAGATGCACTTGTTATTTTAATACAATTAAATATCATATAAACCAATGAAATATGTTTTAAATAAAGAGAGTTGCTGTTTATAAGAAAACAAAGTTTAATACTTTGGAAAGACTTAATGAAGGGAAGCCACTAAACATACTGCTGCCTAATCAAATGTGAGCGCAACTATAAACGCCAGCAGGGGACAGTGGTGATGGTGATAAGGATTCTGCACTGAGACTGCTTCATAATACTTTTAAGCTTTTGCGTCACTTTAAAGATGCTCTCACAGGCTATCAGAGTTGTTGCACTGTGGGTATGATGTACTTAAGAAAGACTCATAAGAACTCCAATCAGAAGACAGATACTTGAAAGGCCCTGACCCTACCCCAAAGAGTAGTAAATAAACGTATATTGATGTATTTTAAGTTAAAATGTTGGAAGTATGTATGCATCATTTTTTAATGATTCTCCACTTAAACTGCCTTTTTCAATTAACAAATGCATAGGAGGTCCCAAATGCACATGAGGAATAAGACAGTTTTGTAATATTGAAAATAAACTGTATGTCTCATTTCTTATTACACTCTAAATTCAGTGGCAGGGAAGAATGTCCCTCAATATCCATCTTTCCTTTAGCCCACAGTAATACAATTTGTAAGTGGATGCATAGGTATTCAGAATGGAGAGTACATTTCCCCTCTGCCTTGCAGCTAGGGTGGCCATGAAACTAAATCCTGGCCGATGGAATGTGACACAGCTGGAGCTTAATCTTCACCTTGAGAACAAGGGCAACATCTCAGGGGTGATAGAGCAGAAAGGCAGAAGCAACTAGGTCTCCTATGGCTACAGAGCAGAGTTACCATACCAGGTACCACCCACCTTTGTATTTGTATGTGAAGAAGAAGGAAATATCTATTTGCTTAAGCCACTGTCGTCCTGTATCTCTAACAACCCCCTACCCTTTAAGAGCATCATTTTCCTGCCCTCTTGAGACTCTGTTAATCGTTAGGCACTGCTGCTCATGGGAGGTCACCTTCCACTGAAAAACCACAGGGTCAGGGCAAGAACCCAGGCCTAGATGGACACATATGGGAGGTCTGGGAGCAGCCCTGCCACTTAACAGCAAAGAGATCTCAGACATACAAATTGGTACACAGAGGTGATTTCCCCATTTGTTCATATTAAGTTATTAATCGTGAACTACCACCATGAGCAGAACAGAAATAAAAAAGACAAACTGAAATAGATCTGTCAGAATTTCATTATTTGGCAGTGAAAACTGCAAACTGCACGATTATTGTTGACAACGAAAATATAATATAAAGAGTTTCTGATTTTTACAACAGTCCTTTTTTATAACTTTTTGAGAAGTATCAAATTTCAGTTTAATTTTGGTGGGGGAGGTCCCTTAGGAAAATACCTAAATTAAGACAGGAAAAGAAACCTTAAGGGGCGCCTGGGTGGCTCAGTTGCTTAAGCATCTGATTCTTGATTTCGGCTCAGGTCATGGTCTCAAGGTTGTAGGATCAAGCCCCGTGTCAGGCACCACGCTACGAGTGCAGCCTGCTTGGGACTCTCTCTCTCTCCCTCTTCCCTTCCCCATCCCGTCAAAAAAATAAAGATCTGTCGTCATTTAAAAAAAAAAAAAAGAAACCTTTAAGCAGATTTTGGAAAAGATACATAAAACAGTGTTTTAAAATGACAAAGAAACTTATAATACTCCAAGTTTTGCTTGAAATGAAGTTACTATGTCTATTTATTTTCATTAGAAAAATAATTTGTAAAGGCTGAATTAATTCAAAAGCCACATTCCTGGTCCATCATCTTGGCAACATTGCTTTCTATTTTGTAATGATGACGGTGGTGATGACACTGTCATTTACGGAACAGAAAGCAGCTGGCAAACATAACCCTCTCCAGTCTTCACCTTCTGCAGAAAGCCTCATTTTATAATTTAGAAATTTCTCATTTTATCATGCAGATTCCTAAAAAGACATGCACTCCAGAAGTGAAATTTAATAAAAGTAATAATTTTTACTGTTGTTTTGGTAACAAGAAATCTGGAGCCACATACTCATTCATCAAGGAAACCTCTAAAAGGTCCACCTGGCTTCAGTTTATTTTACTCTCGTTAAGGTAATTATTTCAGTTTTGGACAATAACCAACCACTGTAGGGCAGCTGCTCTCAAAGAAATTCAAAGATATACGTATTGATTACTATAGCATACACTTGCCCCTGGGCCACACATCATTAAAATGGTAACTAATAGTTACCAATTTAAAAAATATATAAAGCAAGTATGCAGACAATTGAACTGTGTATATTTTTCCACTTTTCTCCCATGCTTCCAAGTCCTTATATGTGGACGTATCTACCTCCTCATGCCTCTCCTTATGCCTCCTGGCACATCTCTTTCCCTTAAAGCCAAAGCACAGGCAGTTCACAAAAGGCTGCTCCATGAGCCCACTCATTCACCACTCTAGGTAGGATTTAGGCAGCCATCCTATGCTGGCAGGCTGCCTTCCACACCTCTGTCATCCTATGTCATCACTGTCAATTTACTTTCTCTCTCAGAGGCCTTACCTAGGTTTAACTTAAATAAACCAAGTCTAAAAATTACTTGTTGAACACAGATTCTAAAACATCAGAAGCCAAATTAATTCACTGTTGAAATGTAAGATGATCTCTGTAGAGTTAAATTACACAAAATACTTCAATACATTTCAGGGCTTCTAATGATTATGGATAATAATTTCATTTTTAAAATACCAAGAGTTTGAGTACATTGACAAATCACACTGGATAATAATACTTGTTTGAATACTGCCAGAAACAACCCTAAATAAAAAAATCAGGCAGGGAGACCTGGCTGGCTCAGTTGGTAGGGCATGCAACTCTTGATCTCAGGGTCATGAGTTCAAGCCACAGGCTGGGTGTAGAGATTACTTTAAAAAAATAAAATAAAAGTTAAAAAAAAAAAAATCAGGCAAATCTCCACACTACCAATTAATGACTTACTTTTTCAACATATTCAAACACCAAGTACAGTTTCCCCCTCCGACGAAAGGCTTCCTTCAGCTCCACGATGTTTTCCTGCTTGAGAGTACGAAGCATTTTAAGCTCTCGTAAAGTCGTTTCCTTGACTTCTTCATTTTCTAGAATGTAAACAATGGTGAATAGAGTAAAATTAAAGCTTTCAAGCTACTGTTCAAAAAATTCTAACAGTGAAAACATACCAATTTCCCTTTCTACTTTGAGTACTTCTGCATAAGGAGTTCAAGGATGAGAGATTAAATATCACATTTTCTTGTTGAAAGGATCAAGAATTAGCATCCTACAGAAGAAAAGGCTTACTTGACCAGTATGAACCTAATTTTCTGCTTGTGTTTCCTTATACTCTGTATTGCAAAGTATATGTATAAACACAGACTGACAGATATGACATATGAATCCACTGTCATTTTCATTCTAACACTATGCACTGAGAAAGAAGGAGTTTAAGAGGGTAAGAAGGAATCAGCTCTATCAGTGTGCAAAGGAGCTTCTACACAACATCTGTTGCAGCTGATGTTTTTAACTTTGGCCTGTAGTTTTGGCTTAAAAGAACATTTTATTCTTCAGGCTGCATGCGAGTCACCTCAGTGAGCAGAGGTCACATACCAGGCACCCATAGTGCAGCTCACAGTCAGGTTGCAGGGATTCTAAGAGTATGTGATCTCTCTGAATAGCAGCTGCAATAGGTTCCTGCTGTCTTCCTGTGGCATGTCCATCTGTCCATCCCAGATGGTGTAGTTGTACTGGGATGCAGAACTTAGGCTGAACCAATACAGCCTTCCATATCATCAACTTCACTCATGATAGCCCCCACAGGCATGGAGAAGGACAGAAATCACATTAACTCTAATGGACGAACTGGCAGGGGAGAAGGAAGGGAATGCTCTATTTTAGAAGAGTTTTTACAATACCTTCAGATTTAGCCTAGAAATTCTAACTACCATGTTCACATATACACATATAGGCATGCACACACACAAGACTACAGATTCCTAATCCTTTATCTCCAACTTCAAAAATCAGTCTAAAAACTGAACACTTCTTCCAAGTTCATGGCAAATCTCCTCAGAAGTAAAACCTGAACTGACACGAGACCACTTATATTCTTTGTTTATCCCACTTAGTATGCGGGATATGTTTACTTTATGTAAAATATGTTTACTTTATAAACAGTACCTGATTACAAGGTGCTAAAGTAGCATGCCATATTTCCATTCTAAAACCCCAAAGTTATAAATTCTAAAACACATTTGTCCCCAAGGTTTGGGGTCACAGTCAAAATCCTAGCTTGAGAGTCTAAGTTTTGTGATTCTCAGGTTCAGTCATATCTAACCTCCCTCAAGTTCAGGGAAGAAGAAAATGGAGTTTGGGGATGAAGGTGAGAAAGATGAAAATGTCTTCTAGAGACAAATGCTTCCTAAGCAAGATACACAAGAGAAAAGGGGCTGAATCTTCCCTCCAAACAGGGGAGGGAAGATTCTAAATCAGGAGCCAGGAGTACTTTTCAGATTATTTTCTATCCCAACACATTTCTCAGCCCCCATTCAAACTGAGTTTCAAGAATAAAGAGATAGTAATAAAAACAGGGGCTTTGTAGCACCACAGTATCTGTAATAAACAGGGAACATAAAGTCAACACTCCTTTGTGAACTGGTTACACAAGTGAAATATCCTCCTTATTTCAGCAAAAACAACTGTTGGGGAATGCTGGAGCAGAGATTAGAAAAGGATAGAGAAAGATACTGTCTATCACGAAAGCAAGAACTAGCAGTACCAAGGCCAACAGTGGCATAAGCAGTGAGCCAGCCCAGTCCACACCGGGGCGGGGGTGGGGGCGGGATGGGGTGTCAGTGGGGAACTGATGACTCACAGCACCCCCCCCCACCCCATCAGGGGAAAAGAACATGACACGGTGGGGGTCACCTGGCAATAGGGGGAAATGTGGGAGATGTGATGGGGGATTTCCCAAAGTCGCTTAGAGGATTGTGGTGGGACAGCGGTCCAGCTGTTTTGCAAACTGGGGCTAAGCCAGAGACGTGGTGTTTTGTGACTTTTAGAACTGCTAAAACGTAGGGAATAGTAAAAAAGCCTTTAATGTTATGAGGTAGGTTCACCTGCTTCTCTGCTACCCCATCTGGTTTACTTTCAAGACTGGGGTAATCAAACTAAAGTTCACCTATCTCTAATACACAGAATGCCAGATAGGTTTCAATACAAAGCAAACAATCTTCTAACAAGGAAATAACTCAATACAGACAAGTACACTGATTACTCGTGACCTGGTTCCTGTCTGCTTTTCCATCCCCATCTCATGTCCTTCCTTCCCCTCCCTCACGTTAGTCTTTCAATTCCCAAAATAGCTCCAACTTTATTTTTTCGAACTTAGGGCCTTTGAACTTGTTCCTCCTGCCTGGAACTCACATTCTACAACTCAGACTCCTTACAGGGCTGGCTCCTCTTTGGGTTTCAGTTTAAATAGCGCTCCTCACAGGCTTTGCCCAGATCACTAGACCAAAGTAGGCTTCCATCCCTATTATTCATTATCATTCTACTTTGAACTTTTCTTTCGCAGACCTTCTCACCATTTTAATTTATAGATTGTTTTGCTCACAGGTGGCTACCCTTGCTAAACCAAGAGCTCCCAGGGGACAGGCCCAAGTTCTGCTATTCAACAATACACACTCAACCACCTAGGACTGCACCTGGCACAAAGAAGGGATCAATAAATACTCCTGACAAAAATGAGGAAATCTTCACTCATATGTGGCTAGCTCTCATTCATGGGAAGCAGCAACGTGATGGCAAGCAAGAGGCACTTTGTCCTCTCAGTTTTGAGTACAATGCTTTCAATCTTTTCTCTAGAAGGTTGAGAGGGCAGCTTTTCAGGCAGTAAGACAAACTAAATTTATTTTTCCCTATTCATCTCCAAGCCTGGTTGTCTTCTACAATATGTGATTATAAAATAGGGAGTTTAAAAAAAAAATGAAAGTACTAAGGGCCAAGAACACATATATATTTAACCATTCATTAACAACATCCATAAACTTTGCTGGAACTGGGTACAAATGAATGTTGCAACTAAGTCAAAAGTAAATACAGCCGGTGTATCTTTTCTAGTCAAATGCTTGGTAAATTCTTGGCACCCAAAAAGCAACTGTAACAAGGGAGCTTCATATTGTTAGCAACTTCTGGCAGTTTCATTTTGCGAACAGATAGAATCACCTCAGAATGGCTGAAGTCGAACGGCTTTAGAAGAAGGAATCCTGGAGTAGGATTTGGGAGACCTGGAGTTTGGATCCTGTTAATGAACCAACACCGTGAAATATGATGTTGGGCAAGCCACTTAACTTTTCATTCATAAAATAACTAAATAAATGGGCACCCTCCCCACTCACACAGACCCTAAAAAACAAATCTACGGCTTTTTCCAAATCTAATAACCAATGATTTCTTTCCATTAAAATCTCATTGATTATGAGCATAAACCTCACTGGATTTTGCTACTCTGTGATGATACAGACATCATTCAAATCTATACCAACTCTACCAAAAAATGGCTAAAGAAGAAAGAGAAATGAATCTTTGAAAAGCAGCTCACAAAAATCACCTAGCATATGGGACCAAGACCACCTCATTTGAGGTGCCTCTCTATTTTAGGAAATGAAGGCTTCTCTAATGTATGCCTGTCACAGATATTAAAAATTGAAGCAAGCACTTTGGCACTAAGAATGTAATGAATGGGAACAGGCAGGAAGTGGAGTTACTAATTCCCTAAGTGCAAGCAAAGTGCACACTCTTCATTACTTGGTTTATCCTATTATTTTTGTTTCTTTAAGTACTTTTAAGGTTCCTGGCCTATCCTGTACTTGGACAAAACTGTGGCACTAAATGATGAGATAATGGGGAAAAGCAATGCACATTGCCCATACACATGCTTCTCACCTCTGGTTAAGAAAGCAGCCAAGCTCTTCAGCGAGGCATTGTTTAAAAGTGATAGCACAGCCTACTGCTAGCAGCACAAAAATCCCTGCCTTCCAGTTGAAATAATCCTGCGGATTCTTTATTTAGGCTAGGCTTCTCTAGTTTACAAATGAAGAAACCACGTCTAGAAAGAATAACTGCCTCAGGGTGAGTGAAGGGAATGCCACACTGAGTAGAAGACAGGGACGTAGGCAACATGGTATAAGGTAGTGAGCAAGCTTTAGAGAATGAGTCCGAACACCCAAGTTCGGGTCTGCACTCTGCAACTGCTTAGCTGAGTGGCAAAGCAACATGGTATGTGTTATGGGTAGAAGAAAAACTCGACAAAGATCTTGAGGTCTGCATCTTTCCCAGTTAATTACATACTACCTGTGCAGCTTTGGGCCTTGGATTCCTTGGCTGTAAACGAGACCTGGACTTCTAGATTATTCTGAAGGCCATTCCAGCTCTAAGACCTGGTGCTTCCATGCAAGTCCTACTTATGTACATGTCGATGGACCTGGTCCTCAGTTAACAGTGAGGGTGTATAGCTTAGTACAGGCAGCAAGTCTGACAATGTTACATAAATTCTTTGGAGTGATGATTAAATGGCAGGGTAGAAAAAGGACAGTAAGTAAGAAAAAACCAAAGAACTAACCTACTTTTAGCTCACCAGTTAGACAAGTTAACACACTAAAAATCAAGAAGGGAGATTCACTAAAGTAAAAGAAAATGATTTTTAAGGAAAAAAAAATCACAGGAGCAAAAGAAATGCAAAGTAAGTAATAAAAAGAGAAAAATCTAAAGATGAGCAGAAACTCTATTGTAACTCTATTTTTAAGGAACTGTGGGCTCAGAAAAGAAATCCAGAAATAACTGTAACCTACTTTATGAAATCACAAACCTGACATTCTTGTATAGCCAAAGAGGCCCTCCAAAATGGACCTTTAAGTGGATACAATGGAGGAGAAAAAAGCCAACCCATCTTTGTACAAAACCATAAGGGTACCGTATTTGAGTCTGGTTGCCCTGACTAAAGAAGGAATACCACCAAGAGGGCAATTAACATGTCCAAGGGGTCTGAATGGCGGTACTGCTACCATATATACAAAAAAAGAGATGAAAATCCTTAAATCTTCAGCAATGAAGACTGGGTAAAGCACAAAAGAATTTTATTAAACTATGAAAGGTGCAAATGTTCATCAAATCCTAGAAGAAATCCCTGAAGCTTGAAAGAGTTCCATTCTGGACATTAAAAGGAAGTGTGGTGAAATCATGACTAGCCAGAATGCTTAAGCTTAGTTAACTGAATTCTCTGTTTAACCAAAGGTAGGAAAGTTTGTTTTAAGGCCTCTCTTACAGAGAAATCTGGTTTGTTTTTTTTTTTTTTAAGATTTTTATTTATTTATTTATTTGTTAGAGAGAGAGAGAGCAAGCACAGGCAGACAGAGTGGCAGGCAGAGGCAGAGGGAGAAGCAGGCTCCCCGCCAAGCAAGGAGCCCGATGTGGGACTCGATCCCAGGACGCTGGGATCATGACCTGAGCCGAAGGCAGCTGCTTAACCAACTGAGCCACCCAGGTGTCCCAGAAATCTGGTTTTTTAATTTAAGGACCAAAGACTATGAACTCTTGTTTTGTACCATTATACAAAATGAGACCGGAGTTTCCTCAATCCAGAGATCAGGATAGAGCTTTCTAAAGTCTGGGTAAAAATAAGAATGAAATAAAATGGAGGAAGGAAGGGATGACCAATTAAATATTTTCTCAAGTTTAGAAAGAATATGTCCATTCCAAGAGAAAGAAATATTTATCTACAGAAAAGATAAGCAGGATATGAAATGCAAGCCATTTTATTTGATATAAAAGTAGAGGCACAACCTATATTCCATCTTAACTATGGACTACTATACAGCTCTCTGAGAATCAGCCTCCTTGCCACATAGCAAGGCCCAGTGACCCTCCTGAATCCATCACCTGTACTTTTAGGGAAAGAATAAAAAGTCCTAAGAAGCAAAAGATGTTGTCACACCAGAAGATCTGAAGGTATGTCAAAAGTAATTCCTAGATCACAGGACCTTCTCAAGTAAAATATGAATAGACAATGTTTTTAATTCTTGTTAACCCAAATCTATCTAGGCTAAATCACGGCTATTGGATTATTCAATAAATTGAGGATGGCAGACATTTGTATAGGTGTGTGCATGAGAATGATCCTTCAACAGTGACAGATTATCATCTGAACATCAAATCTCGTACAAAATTTGAGTTATAGGAAGGGTAGATGAATTAGGCTAAATTTATCATTATACATAGTCCAAAAAATATATTTCATCTGAATCATTTCTAGTAACATTTTGGTCTGTGGTCATTTTTCCTCTTCTCAGAAAATCCAAATAATAAATAGAACTAATTCTACGAAGACTCCTGGTTGATTAGGTGTTTATAGCTAATGTTTCTCTGTGGGAACTTACATTAATAGAAAACTCACAGGGGCACCTGGGTGGCTCAATCAGTTAAGCGTCTGACTCTTGGTTTCAGCTCAGGTCATGATCTCATGGGTCCTGAGGTCAAGCTGTGCTTTGGGCTCTGTGCTAGGCTTAGAGCCTGCTTAAGATTCTCTCTCTCCTTCTCTCTCTGCCCCTCCCCAGCACTCGCATGTGTGCTCTCTCTCTCTTAAAAAAAATTAACTGAAACTCTACATTGATGTTAATAATACAGTAATGTATTATTATTATCTACAATAATGATAATGAAGCAAAAGTCATCAAAATAAAAAAATATATTAACTAATGAAGAGATCTCAGATAAAAATGTCATCACTCACACAAGTCCTCCATTTTAACATGAGTTTGTATCTCCACCCAGTATGTCAGTCTTAAGGAAAATCATAGACAAAAGACACTGATAAATGATCTGATGGAGTTCTAACAGCTAGTAACTGGGAGTAAAAGACTGACTAGGATGAAGACAGAGAGACGGGGACAAAAATAAAGGGAAAACTGACAAAGCCCTTGGTGTATTTTTTAATGAGCCTCTTTTTTAATCTCCCAAAAAAGGTAACACTTGATTCTTTTTTCTAAGGAATAGCACATAGTTGCTATTATAATCCAAGTTGTCTTAACAATAAGATAAAGTAACTTATTTTTATTATTTTTGTTCCATTTTCCCAACTTAAAGTTCTAGTCTAACTTTTTATTTACTATTAAAGTTTGGTTCCCATTTTAGATAGGCATCTGTTATCCTGGGATAACAAGGACAGCTTGAATTAAATAGTGGTCTACCTTAAAATGTACTTTCAAAAACATTTTATACAAATTTGTGGATAAATATGAATTTAATAAGAAAATAGGAGATGATCACAATCTTTTAAAGCTAATAGAAGATAATATATACTCTCATAAAATATCCCTTGATATTATCAGTATGAGGATACTCGACTAGCCTGAATGCAAATCAGACCAAGTTCAGATTCTATTTCAGTGTAAGTGTTTTATAGGATTATTTCATGATCTTCGAAAAGATTTTTAAACACTCAGTTTAGAACATTCACTATCATAATAACAGCAGAATACTTTCAGAGTAACTAATAAATGAGATTAATGAGAACTATATGACAATAAGGAATTATGATGAAACTCTATTTTTATTAGAACTGTCCTGGCTGAAATTTAAGCTGATCAAATGGTTCAGAATTAAGTGATTGCCATAGGGGTTGAATGGACATTCCCATCTGTACTGAACTATTTATGTGCACTTTACATTCCAGAAGGACTACTCATCACACACGTTCCCTTAGTTCTATTATGGGTGGGTGATAAGGCTGCATGACCCTGAGCTATGGTAACTGATAATGGTCCGGCAGAGATGAGGCAGAGGGGATTCATGCTTTGTCAGCACACAGAAATGAAGGCTGGTCAAATGTTTTACATAATGTCTAGACTATTCATAGACTTTCTGGATGCCAGAGGTAGAAACAATGTCTCTTGCCTCAAAATGACTCAAATTCATTCAGGCACTGACTGCTTTCTACTCAGTTTTACTGCTATATTTTTACAGGTCTTAATTCTACCAAGCTTCCTGAAGTTACACACACCTGACTTACCTTCATGTCTCTTACAGCAGCTGGCTCAGTGCTCAATAAATTTCAACAGATATGCTACTGATTACCACTCTGAAGGTATCAGCACACAGGTACAAACACATTGTTTAACTGAAGCTAAGAATTGGTATGCACAGAACAGGGATTGTGAAGAATATGGCACCTTAGTTTTTTTTCTTGTTGTTTTGTTTTGTTTTTAAAGCAATGGCATATGTGACTAGATTGTACTGCCTTTCAAAAACTTTACGACAATTATTACTTTCGGTGGTAATCGATGCTTGACGATGTGCCTTACAAGATGAATGCACAGCCAGAAGTCTTTATACGAAGGCAAAGGTTATGCTTTGATCTACTGTTGCAACCACTCTTTTTAGTAGATCACCATTTGTCTCTTGGCCACCTGTGGTTGGCCCAAAGCCACTGCTCAAAGAGCTCATTGCCAATGGTCTCAGAGTGGACTGGCCTGGGGCTATTGTTTCCTGTTGGACTACAGGTACATCATTTGGAGCAGATTTTTTTTTCAACAAGCTAAAAGCATTTTTTTTTAAATTGCCTTCTCTTTAAGGCCGGCAAGACAATGGCTGCTAAGAGTTTCCCAGATGATATGATGTGCTCCACATAACCAGAATGTCAGAGGTGGGTTCTATCAAATACTACTGAATCTATCCCAGGACTTTATTAGTGAGCCCTTTTTGTTATTTAATGTTTGCTAAGTGTCTAAAGTAGGAGTGATGAAACTGTTCACAAACACAGAGGCTGGTGTCTTCCAGTACTTAGTCAATGTGTGCTGATAGAGGTAGGCTACAACTGCTATTGTCATACTTCCAATTAGGAAAGTTAACGCTACGCTGGTCCTCTTAGTACTACTTTTCACAAAGCAAGTTATGATTCAGTGGTAAAAAAATCAATGTCACAAATAGGCATTTATGTGAATTTATATGAGCAGGAAAGAACAGAAAATTAAGAAACTCACGTTAGGATAAGTTTTGTGACATTTTTGCTTCAGTTATATATAGGATGTTCTGTATGTAGATACTGGATCAGAATGTAAAAAAAATATTTCTGTGGGTCTCTGTAGAAAAATTTGGGAAAATGCTGCCTAGAGCTTCTGAAAGGCCACGTGTGCCTTCATGGTAAATTTCTCTACTTGTCTATCTTTAGGTGACCAATAGTCTAGATTTAAAACCTAATGACTACTGAGATGCTTTATTTATTTATATTTTATACATTACTTTCTTTTTAATGTTTTATTTAAAATTTTCTTGCCCAGCATAGGGTAATTTTAATACTCCATCTGAAATGGTCTGGACTCCAACTATGGAATTTCTTCTTGAAAAGCTTTTATTCTTCAAATGAGTTATTTTAACCAACTGAGCCACCCAGGTGTCCCTCAAATGAGTTATTTTAAATATAAAACCATTTTCTTCATACTATATACATACCACTTATCCTTGCATTTCTAATTGACTGGAAACCGGAGATCACAATAACCAATACCAAGGCCCTTCAAACAGCACTTACTACTTGAGTGAACTCACAAAAATATTTACTTCAAATTGGTCTTCTCATTTTAATAATATTTAGGAATAGCATAAATAGCATGCCTTCTACTCAGCATCTGAAGCAAGATTTCCACAATGCTGACTGTACCTTAAAATATAAGATAAATTTTCTAATATCATGAGATATGAAAAGATTCACACAGAAGGAGCCAAATGTTTCAAAGCAAAGTATGATAACAAATAAGCTATACTCGCTTTCTGAGATGGAGACTTTAAAATTTCAGGAACAAAGTCTAGTTAGCTAGATCCTATCTCTTCCACATTCTGTTCATAAGGACTAAATACAAAAAGGAAAAAAAAAATATATATACCTTCACTGTCCTTGAATTTCTTGATTGCCACAATTTCATGTGTTTCCTGCAAAGGAAAAAAGAGGCAGAAAGTCATTTCCCAGTGTTTTTGAAACTGGGAATCCCAATTGTCTGGGGGTATATTCGGGGACAGAACAGCAAGAAACCAGAGAGTAAACAAACAGACCCTCTTCTTTCTCAGGCCCTCATTTCCTGGTTCCAAAATTCTCTTTCTTACCACCCTACAGACATTGTCAGAAAAGGAAAAAAAATAAGGGGGCGAGAGAAGGGGACCATGAGAGGAGACTGGTGATAGACCATGGACAAACCAGAAGTGCTGATGTCTTGAGGCTACACAAAAATGCCAGGATGACTGACAATACAATATACCATCATTTGTACTTCCATCTGAAACTCAGAGAAACATTTTAATTGGGCTTCTAGAGCAGAGGAAAGGTTTCTGCATTACTTGGTAGTTGATGGTAGTAGAATTCCTCTTGAAAGTCTCCTCCCTTTACTTAACTTTTTGTAACAAACCTATCTAGTTCACCAGTTCTCCCTATTGATGGTCATTTCAATGCCAAAGAGAGACAAACATCTGCCGCCAAATACCAATCCCTACCTCCCCTCCTGCCCTTATTTTGCTCTCCTGAACAGTTTGTGAGCAGGACCCTACTTTCAACTGAAACATTTCAAAAAACACAAGGGCTAGAAAGGAAATGGAAACGCTCAGAACTAAGCACCATGAGGTTAAATAACTCATGTCTAATTCTGGTCTATAAAAGGAATAAAAAAAGCTTTTGGCAAAATAATATATAGATTCTTCAAAGCCAATGTGTATAGGAAGGTCTTCTGAATGACTCAGGTCTGCTTTTGTGTAGTGTAAGTGAGGATACTTTCAGATCTGTAGGAGCAAACCTTTTAATAAAAGAGTGTCCCCACATCAAAATAAAGGCTTTAAAAATGCACACAATAGCAGGCAATAACCAACAAGGTACAAATCATTAACTTATTAAAAATAAACACTTTTCTTTTGTTGTTTATAAAAGCAAAGGGGGATCATGAAAGCGGTGGTGGGGTGGGGGGAGAGATGACCATTTCTTAATTCTTATGCTCAACGACAAACCCTGAGTTGTAACTAGCTCTGTAAAATCAAATCCTCTCTGTTTCTCATCTGCCCCTTGAGATAAGAAAATACCAGCTTTCATCTTTGTTATAGGAAAAAAAAAATCATCTGAAAGTGCTATAGGCTACTGAGGAAAAAGGTTCTTAAGAGTATTACATTTTGGGGGCGCCTGGGTGGCTCAGTGGGTTAAGCCTCTGCCTTCTGCTCGGGTCATGATCTCAGGGTCCTGGGATCAAGCCCCACATCAGGCTCTCTGCTCAGCAGGGAGCCTGCTTCCCTTCCTCTCTCTCTGCCTGCCTCTCTGCCTACTTGTGATCTCTGTCAAATAAATAAATAAAATCTTAAAAAAAAAAAAGAGTATTACATTTTTGTTGTTAATGGAGGACTGATAGGATTGTAGAGTACAAACAGCTTCTGGGATATAATTTTTTTGTACTCGGCCTTCCAGGTACTCTCTGATATTGGAAGCATTTCATTATTGGGAAGAAATAATGGCAAATTCAAAGTGATGTGGGGAATGATCAGCTAGAATATTACTACAGGCAGTAGCAGGTAACTCTGCTAGGTATGCTATACCCTCTTAACACAGTGATAACCATTTTCTTACCCTGCTCCTTTTCAAAAGGCTAGCCAGCAACCAATGAATGGCATAAGATTAAGAACAAACACTATCAGGAAACTTGGCTCCAGACACAAAGAGGCAGCATGATATGCATCCAGGAAGAGAGTAAAACTGCTCACATTCTGGGGCGCCTGGGTGGCTCAGTCCATTAAGAGTCTGCCTTCGGCTCAGGTCATGATCCCAGGTCCTGGTATCCAGTCCCATGTATAGAGCCCTGTATTGAGCCTTGTATTGTGCTCCCTGCTCGGCAAGGAGTCTGCTTCTCCCTCTACCCCTACCCCTGCTCTCTCTCTAGTAAATAAAAATAAAATCTTACCAAACCAAACCAAACAAAAACAAAAACAAAAAAAACCTGCTTGCATTTCAGCTGAGACATCTTCCAAGTCATGCCACCCAAGGCATCTTTTAAAATTTAAATTTAATTAATTAACATACAATGTATTATTGGTTCCAGAGGTAGAGGTTATTCATCTGTCTTATATAATACCCAGTGCTCATTACATCACATGCCAACGCATCTTTTTATTGCATCCTAAATATTAACTTTGTCTGATTTTATAAGAGGTCTTGCTTAGTTCAAATTCACCCAGGTAGGACTACAAATTTACATTTACAACAAACTTATTTACATCATCTTGAAGAAAGAAACTGATTAATTTCTGGCATCTCATAAATAGAATCCACTGTATAAAAGTTACCTGAAAATGGGTCAAATAAAATTAAGCATTTACTCTTTTATTTTTCCTTTCACCAATACCATGGAAATCCTGTCTCAACATACACACACACTCTCTCACTCAATATAATTTATATATTTACTTAAAGAATGAAACAAAACAGATGAAGTTTTCTACATAAAATCAACTCAACCTTTAGTGGAAACTACATGCATTTAAGAGCAGAAGATGCTGGAAAGAATTTAACATTTTACTTTTATTCAAACTGCTTATAAAAATAATGTAAACTCATTATATAAAATATAAAACATAAAAGGCATAATAACCCTTGCTAGCATTGTGGTTTATTTATTCCTAGTAAATTTTTCTCAAATTGGAATAGTAATATTTGTATACAATGTTGTATGTTTTTATTTCACTTGATATTGTATGAGATACATTTTAACCTGTCATTAAATAATTTTAAAACAATTATTTTTTAATGGATTGTTATTTAACTGTCAATACTTCGACATCTGCATCTTTATTTCCATAGAGTAAATTCTGCTGGTGATATATCTGGGTCCAACAGTACGAACATTAAAGGCTCCTAATACTGCCAAAACAGATATACAAAAATATATAATCTCACGGTTCCCTTCAGCAATATATAAGAACACCCACTCTATAAATACAATCACTGAAAAACGTCTTCAGACATCAGTGAGGTCAGAGAAGTTTTGTTCTATCAACTGGTAAGTGGAAAAAAAGTCTACTAAGCTTAATATTTTTTTTGATGATTCATGGATGTGAACCTGTTGCCAAATTTTGTTATAAATATCTTTCCCAGATTGTTGTGGTCGTTAAATTATTTAGGGTTTGGTTATTGTGTAACACATTTATTGATTTATTTATAGTCACATTTACTGATATATGCCTTTATGTCCACTACTTTTGTGTTCAAAGTCCTTACTTAGCCTGAGTATGGTTAATATTCATACACATTTATTTATTTATTTATTAAAAGATTTTATTTATTTGACAGAGAGATCACAAGTAGGCAGAGAGGCAGGCAGAGGAGTAGGGGGAAGCAGGCTCCCGGCTGAGCAGAGCGCCCTACGCGGAGCTCGATCCCAGGACCCTGAGATCATGACCTGAGCTGAAGGCAGAGGCCTAACCCACTGAGTCACCCTTATCCACCTTTATGTCTCAATATTTTAATGATTTAATTTCTTTCCTTAATCTTTATCCACCTGTCATTTAATATATGATATGGTGAAGGAATTTGTATTTAATAATTCTAAATACTGAATCAACTTTCCCAATACTCTTTACCACGGATTTTTAGTTCTTTGTTGGATCTTAGCATTCTTACATATATACTCCATTTTCTTTCAGAGCTTTCTAGTTTAGTCTACATGATTGATCTGTTGATTCTTATGTTAGAACCAACTTAAATTATTGTGACTTGTTTCATTTATTTATTTTTATTTGGGAGATAGAGCACACATAAGCAGGGGGAGGAGCAGAGGGGAAGGGAAAAGGGGGAAAGGATCTCAAGCAGATTCCACATGCTAAGCCCTACACAGGGCTTGATCCCACAACCCTGAGATCATGACCTGAGCTCAAACCATGAGTCGAACACTTAACTGACTGAGCCACCCAGGTGCCCCTACTGTGAACTGTTTTAAATTCATCTGGGATCATAGACCCTGGTTCTTCTTTTACCATTTTGTCTAATTTATTTTTGAGAATAGATTTTGGCTGTTTTATTTAATTTATAATTATACACACATGAGCAATTATATATAATCTATATTTCTTTGTATATTTTATTGCCTTCAGTCTTTACCTTGAGTCCTTGTCTACCATGGTTTTCACATTTTTGTAGGGCTCGATTTGCATTAAGTTTTTACTCAATGTGCATCTTTGAGTGGCTTTCTGAAGAAGTATCCTATTTTCCAAGTCATTGCATGTGTGCAAATCCCCACCAATGAATGGCAACTTGGCAGGCATAGAATTCTTGGGAAGGCAATGTTATGCTCTCCATCTTCAGGATCCCTGTAAAGTTGTATCACTGCAAAGCCCTGGAAAGTGCCATTTACATCACAGACATTGTAGGTTTGTATGTTTATTGAAGCAACTTTCTAGCACATAGGAGTAAAAAGTCTCTAACAAAATCCATGTACTTCTTCTTCTCCATACACTTTCTTCTCCTTCTAAGAGGAAGAAAATGAAGTCTGAGGCCAATTTGATTTTTGTTCCAACATAATGTAACTTTGTTTGTGCCTAGATCCTATTAGGACTTTTTCCTTGGAATAAAAAATTTAAATTACCAGAATATATCTAGAAGAGAGTGGTGGGGGGAGGAGGTGAGTTGAACTAATATCTGGAAATCAATGAAATTAGAAAAATTTTCTTCTAGCAACCTTAAATGTTGTTTCTACACCTGTTTTCCTGGTATTTTTCACTAGAAACCTTGTAACTTTTAGATTTGCTCTTTCATAGTTGCTTTGTATGTTTTATTCACTACTGCATAAGTGCCTAGAATAGCAGGCACATAGTAAGTTCAGCAAGTATTTCATGAGTGAATTAACCAAAACCGCTACATCAATTTTGTTCTTTTATTTCCTCCATTTTAGGTTTCTCTATCATCTTATTTCAGCTGACTTGGTCTTCAATTTTTGCCTTGTTTCAGCTTGCTCTCACTATAGAGGTCATATCCTCCTGGCTCTCCTTCAGGAGACTGCATCTGCTTGTTACAAAAAGTCATTTTTAGAACTATGCGTTGCTTCTAAATCTTCAGAGCAGTGTTTTCTTTATCTTCTCATGTCTTTTCATAGGGTACATATCCCTGCCCCCCTGCTTTTTTAAAACTCATCCCTACTAAGATTGGAAGAGATTCACTAGGTCTGGCACCTGAAAGGCCAGTTGGGGGTTTTCAGCCAACTGGGCTTCTAATGCCCAGTTTGATGCACCTGAGACCAAGGTCAAAACCTGGATTCCCAGCAAATTTGTTCTCCTTGGGCTGGCTGGGCTGAGGCTGGATCACCTGTGCAGAGTTGTGAGAATAAGCTGTTTGCTGAACCCACACTTCCTAGCACATCCTGTTCTCTCTCCTCTACATTCACCACACCTTGCCAAGGGGGTCTGTGAATCCTAGGCTGCAACTTGCTGCTTCCAATCCTTCTCTGCTTTTTGCCATATTGTATTTGGGGTGCTTAGTCTCTGAAAAGATCTGGCAATACAGGTGCTGATGTAGGCTAGCTGGGGGACAGAGAACTCCAGCTCCTCAGGGTCAAATAATAGTTAGCACCATGAGATGGCTCCCTGTGTCCAGCTCCAGTGGGCATGGGTCCAACCAAGCCTTTTGCTACTTCATTTTGATAGTTTGCCCTAGTCTGGCTCAGAAAGTAGAATAAGGAGCATGATGTTCAAGGCTGTATTTTTCAACCCATCTCTCTGACTTTGCCAACAATCTTCAATTTTTAGTTTCTTAATTTATAGAAATTTCATGAGCTTTTGGATTTTTTTTTAATCTCTTCATGGGTATTTAATGGAGAGGTAAGAGAAGACACACCAAGTTTTATTACTTGTACTACCACCCTGAGATGCTACACATAATATGGGTGTAGACAAAGAAGAAAAATATATGAAAAACAGCTCTAAAGAACTGTGTTTTAAATTCAATTTATTCACAAAAGCTTGCATTGCCCCCACAACGTCTGCAACAGAATGTCACCAGCTGTAGTCAGCATGATAGGCATAATTTTCTACTTGTTTCAGTATCTTACTTTGTTTAAACAATGAATTAGTTAAAAGCTGACATTTTGAACAATAAACTAAGGATGTGCTAAAAATATATAAGTAAACCATTAATGATAATTCCATACCTCACCCTTAATTCTGTCTCAAAATTGAAATTATATTATTTTGGAATGCAAAAAGATAGAGGTTCCTAAATTGTGTTGCTATCTCCATGTGTGAAGAAGCTATATCAAGGCATTTAACATTTACCAAAATAAATTTCCTCAGCTGAAAAAAAACATTAGAAAGAGAATGAAAAAATAAATTTTATGAGTAGTAAAAAATAGAAAAATATCCAGAGGACCTATATCTCTTCCAGTATTGTCAAGATCTCCACCCCATAAAAATCATGCCTCAATCACTGAACAACCATCCTGAACACAGAGACTTGTAACCAAAACTTACTCCTGCTAGCAGTGACTGTCTAAACCTCCCTAGTCATTGGTTTATGGCCAGAATAAATCAACTGCTCCTTAAAATGATGGCAAAGCAACTAACTGGTATTAACAATCATAAAATTTACTAAGTTATTTAAAATGCAGTTATATAACTTGACTTAATTATGCTCTGGAATAGTGAATTCTCTAAATTGATCATATACTTAACAAGGAACTATCAGGAATCATTATTTTAAATGTTTTGCTCTGTAATTTAAAATATCCAAAATGCATCATAAAAGAAAACAGAAAAAAACAAGTGATTTTAGTTTACTACCCATGGATTCCTAAGGTTATACTATACAATTCATTCTGAAATTATCCCCTGATGAAGCCATTCCTTGGGAGAAATTCTTTATTTCTTAATCCAAGTAGCAGTAAATACAGTTTGACACTAAAGTATTCTAAAATACTTCAATCCAATATTTATATGTAAATATCCCAACTGTCTTAAGTTCTTTTACAGATTGACATGTGCCTCCTTCAGCAGGAGCAAACCCCTACAACTGTAGGCACTGTTACCAGATAGGCCAATATGGTACCTGAAAAAGCAAGCTTTATTTTGATTATTTAAGTACTTTGCACCAGGCCCTGTCCTCAGTGCCTCTAATGTATTATCTCATTTAATCCTCAATCACTCTCTGAAGAGGATCCTACCTTCATGCTCATTTTATAGATGAGGATATACTGAGTTGTGTGGGGTTTTGTTTGTTTTTGTTTTCTAGTACAGTTGACACACAATGCCACCTTAGTTTCAGGTGTATAACATGGTGATTCAACACTGAGTTTTAATGAGGTTCTATAAATTACCCCAAGATCATATGGCTAAGAAGTAACACAACTAAGATTTTAAACTCAGGAAGTCTGATTCTGGAGGCCATTTCTCAACCATGGTCATGCTATACCACCCTTACCAAGCCATAGATATAAATTTTGCTGTTAAAAAGGATATATTCTGAAACATACGCACACACCTCCACACTGGAGAGGCATCACTATTTCTCATTTGTGTTTTTCTCAAAAATATGTTATCACCAATAAAAATGTTCAAATAATTTTCTAATGTCTGTTATAAAATTTATACACTTTAAAGTATGTGTAAAACATTCATTATTTCTATCTTTATCTTTATTCTGACTCTCAGGTCACAGAAACCTTCTAAAGTAACTTAAAGAAATTACTTTTAACACCATGAGCAAAATTATAAAATGGGAGTAAATTCAAGCACAGGATACATTCCATGGCAGGTTGATACAATGAACTTAACATGTGTTTGCCAAATACCATAGAAATACAAGTTATTAACCAGGATACACAATGATGAAAACTAAATTGCTTTCCAAGAAATCTTGTTACTTGTATTGTTTATTACCTACAAACTACCAGAGTTTGCCAATATTAAAAGTTAGATTAACTACCAAAGTGAAGTATTTCAGACCACATCAGGAAGGAAAATCTATAGCAAAGAAGGAGAGCATTTCGGTGAGCCATCTAGGAACAGTCCACTGGGCCCCTGCTTTATATGAGGTTTTATATGACATCTTAGGTTTGACAGGAGTAAATGAAGCATCTCATATACACAGAAGCTTTTGTGTTGGTATGTAATAATGCATGTCAGTAAATTAAAGTTTATGACAATAATTTAAAAGTACAACCAATGTTATAGGATATGCCACAGGAGTTTGAAACAGATTGATCATGTAAATATACAGAAAAAATGTCAGATGTAAGTCGATAATATGTTGAATTGCTTCTGATCAGTCTCTCTCCAGAGGTAACTTCTATCCTGAAACTGTTACATACCACTCCTATGTACATTTTTAATATTACAAATGGATTTACCCATAAGCAATTTTACTACTGTTTTGAACACTGAAAAATCACCTAAGTGGCATGTTACTGTGAGCATCTTTTTGCAACAGCTTTTTGTTTTTAAGCACAACATTGTATTTCTGAGATGTAAACAAAACCTAGTTCAGTGGCACTCAACTGGGGACACTGTACACCTCCCCCCACAGCAGGGACATCTGACAATGTCCAGAATCCAGAAATCCTTTTGGTTGCCGCAACGGGGTGGAGTGGAGGCTAAATGTCAAAAGTGCTGGCATCCATCAAAAGAAATGAAGTCTTGCCATTTGCGACAACATGGATGGAACTAGAGGGTATTATGCTTAGCGAAATAAGTCAATTGGAGAAAGACAACTATCACATGATCTCCCTGACATGAGGAAGTGGAGATGCAATGGGGGTGGGGGTTAAGGGGGTAGGAAAAGAATAAATGAAACAAGATGAGATCGGGAGGGAGACAAAGCAAAAGAGACTCTTAATGTCATAAAACAAACTGAGGGGGGTGGGGGGAGGGGTGCTGGGAGAGGGTGGTGGGGTTACATTATATGTTTATAAAAAATATAAATAAAAAATCTTAAAGAAAAGTGCTGGCATCGAAAAACTCTGCTCTAATTTATTCATTTTAATTGTTTTGTGGTATTCCACTATAAACACTCCCCCTTAAAAGAGATAGTGACCACTTTTTAGATCAAATAAAGCTTCTGAAAAGAATAATATACTATGAAAAGAAATTTTAGGTGAAAATGAGATGATTAAAAGACTAATTCTCAAAAAATTATTAAAGCTATTAATCATGGCACTAAAATGTCTATACTCATCTCATTTTCATAAAATGATTACTTTTACAATAACTTTTGTAATACGGCCCCATTTAAACATCATATAGTGAAATATGTTAAAAGATGCATATTTTTTACCTTTTTGTTAAAAATTCAGTGACACTTTTCAACTGGCCCAAAACAATTTGGCAGTCACACAAAGTCTACACCAATAACTAGCAAAACTGTTACAAAGGTTCATATTATGGGGATATTGTTACAGGAAATACTGGAGTAAATTCTAAACTGTCCATTATTTGTATGTTAAGAGCATTTCACAAAAACTCTTACATTTTAAAAAGCATTACAAGGAAAATTCATAATCAATTTACTTCAATGCTCAGCTTCTAAAAAGAAGATAGTCTCATGAAAATATTAATACATTATCTAGAACATGAGCGAGCAAGCACGCAGCCAAAAAAGGAAGATGTGGGAAGTAGAATCTTAAGACTCACACAGAAAACAATTGCCTTCAAGCCAAGTCAGTAATAAAATTTCTAATAAACAAAACCTAGTTTCTCATTTATTTCCATTAAAACATCATATCCCTTCTACCCTTCTCTGGGCTGGATATGCCCTCCAGAAATCTTTACTGAGATGTAAGACAACAATAAATGAAGTATAAAATATCTAGATAGAATGCCTAACCAACCATTCCCTCTTTTCCCTCTCTGAACCTGATCCTGTCTCCTGTCCCCGTATCTCAGTGAACAGGTAAGTATCTAGCTAGATATTTAGGATCACTTTTGATATCTCTCTTGTATGTATCCCCAAATACATCCAAGTGCTATTGAATTTTGCCTCCTAAATATTTTTCAAATCGGTCCACAGTTCCTTACCTGACTCCCATCCTAATTCCGGCCCTTCCCATTCCTACTTGGAGTACTACCTAGCTTCCTAACCCTTCTAATACTGTCTGCCACTGGGAGAGCCTGGTAGCCATTTGGAAATGGAAATCTGCTTTCACTCCACCACTCCCATTAAAACTCTCCCAAAACTCCCTTGCCCTAAAGACTATGTCAAACCCCCTCCAAGTGGCCAGCAAGGCCAGGGACCACTCCAGAAATGCCTTCCAGCCTCCTCTCTCTAGGTCTCCCCAGCTTGGTGAGCCCCAGCTATCAACACCAAGAGCTCCTCTGCCGTAGTTCCTTTTACTCCTAAAAGTTTTGCCCTCCTCTGCCCTACTCAACCCTAAATTACCCCTGTCTCAGACCTTGGCACAAATCAGCACTTACTCAGGGGAGCCCTCCCACAGCCCGTGACTTAAGTTCAAAGCCCCATATGTTCTCTTAGCAAACATCTCTTCATAATTATTTTTTTTAAGATTTTATTTATTTATTTGATAGACAGAGATCACAAGTAGGCAGAGAGGCAAGCAGAGAGAGAGGAGGTAGCAGGCTGTCCGCAGAGTAGAGAGCCCGATGCGGGGCTCGATCCCACGACCCTGGGATCATGACCTGAGCCGAAGGCAGCGGCTTTAACCCACTGAGCCACCCAGGCGCCCCTCTCTTCATAATTATTAAAGTGACTCCTTCACATACTTTATGGCCGCCTGGATAAAGTCTGACTCCACCACTGGACTGCAGGCATGTGGGTGAAAAATAACATATGACTGGTTCAAAAGTGAACTATGAAAGAGAGGGGCAGATCCAGTGCAAAAGTCTCACTGTACAGTAGTGCCAATTCAAAATTTACACCTGCTGGCCCAAGTCATGCTTCTCCTCGGATAAAACTTACTAATTCCACTATAGTCTAACAGAGAAACACTTTTTCCTACCATAATTTTTTTTTTAAAGGTCTTCTTTGGGAGATAAGGAATTTTTTTAAAAGATTTTATTTATTTATTTGACAGAGAGAGATCACAAGTAGGCAGAGAGGCAGGCAGAGAGAGAGGAGGAAACAGGCTCCCTGCTGAGCAGAGAACCCAATGCAGGGCTCGATCCCAGGACCCTGGGATCATGACCTGAGCCAAAAGCAGAGGCTTAACCCTCTGAGCCACCCAGGTGCCCCAGGGAATTTTTAAAAAGCCAATAAAACACGAGAACAAAGAATACATAAATACACATTTAAGTTTTTTTTTAAAGAACAGTATGTCCCTAGGAGACATATTAAGCTAGACCTGTCTCCTTCTTTCTTCAAAAAGTTTCCAAAAAATGAAGATAATGAAACATAAGACCCTTCAAAATTTCATCTGGCCCTTTCCAGAAACCCTTTTGTAGCAAGTATTTGAATAAGCTCTTAAAATTCCAAAGGAATTATAGTGTCTTGATTAAAAACTAGTTTTGTGGGGCCCCTGGGTGCCTCAGTCTGTTAACTGGCTGCCTTCTTCTCAAGTCATGATCCCAAGGTCCTGAGGTGGAGCCCACCCACATCCTTGGGTTCCCTGCTCAGCAGGGAGTCTGCTTCTCCCTCTCCCTTTGCCTCTCCCCCTGCTCATGCTCTCTCTCACTGTCTCTCTCAAATAAATAAACAAAATCTTTCAAAAAAATAAATAAAAAACCTGTTTTGCTATTTGGCTACTCTGGCCTCCTACAGATTATATAAAAATGCGCCGCAAAACTGATACTCCTCTCTTTCTGTTAAAAATTTCTTTTTAAACAAGGTTGTCAATATTTATCAAGTCATATATGAAGGCTTACTAAATTTAAAAAATTAGTATTTACTGATTTATTCGTCCACTTGAAACAACAAAATAAAGATTGTTATTCTTCACCATCACCTCTACTCCATTCTGAGACAAAGCTAGTGAGATTTCCTCTAACCTAGAAAAACACAATATGAAAACAGATATGTTACATAACTACTAATATCTAGTATTTGTGTGATATGAAACATTCCCAATGATGGAAATAGTTGCAGATCTGAGAACGGGCTAACACAGTGCTTATGGTACTATTTAGTATCATGGTTGCCAAATCCTTAGTGCAAACGTGCTACAAACATCCAATAATTTTGTACTAGTGGTGTTTGGGGGAAGTCAAAGAAAAGGGGCAAAGCTTGGGCTCATGTGGAACAGAAAGAAGGTAAGAGCCTTTAGAGGTGAGATAAAAGACCATGAGTTTTGTGGGAAGAGAAAATCAAAGGGAGAGGCTCTCTTTTATAAATGTAAGCCACACTGGGTTTGGTTTTGTTTTGTTTTAAGGTTTTACTTATTTATTTGTGGAGAGAGAAAAGTGCCCAAGCAGGGAAGAGGGGCAGGCAGAGAAGCAGACTCCCCACTGAACAGCGAGCATGATGTGGGGCTCGATCCCAGGACCCTGAGATCATGACCTGAGTCCACAGCAGACAACCAACTGAGCCACCCAGGTGCCCCTATAAGCCACATTCTTAAGGCCACTGGAATTCCTACACTAAAGTCTTCAACTATTTTTATTTGAATAAAAATAAAAATATCCTGTAATAGTTGAGACTTGAGGCCACAAATATAATAAAAACCATAAAAGTCTCTGAACATTTAGTTGATAAATATAAGCAAACCCACATACCCGGACCCTTATAAGTACTTCTAATAGGCCCAGAATGCCTGTTGGTGGATCAATATCAACCTGGACATTGGCTGATAATATCAAAGGATGTAACCATGATGAGTTAAGGAAACTAGTTCACACAGAACTATACACTTAGAATGGGTACATCTTATATTATGTAAGAAGGTAGATGTTTATATATAAACTACACCTCAAAAACAATTCATTTGGGGTGCCTGGGTGGCTCAGTGGGTTAAGGCCGCTGCCTTCGGCTCGGGTCATGATCCCAGGGTCGTGGGATCGAGCCCCGCATCGGGCTCTCCGCTCTGCGGACAGCCTGCTTCCTCCTCTCTCTCTCTGCCTCTCTGCCTACTTGTGATCTCTGTCTATCAAATAGATGGATGGAATCTTTAAAAAAAAAAAAAAAAAAAAGAATCACTCCCTGTTGAAAACCACTGAGAGGATACTTAAAAAATAAAAAAATAAAAAAAATTCATTTACAATGAATTATTTAACCAGCCATCAAAAAAAAAAAAAAAAGAAAGAAAGAAAGAAAGAAATCTTGCCATTTGCAATGACGTGGAGGGAACTAGAGGGAACTAGAGAAAGACATGATCATATGATCTCGCTGATATGTGGAATTTGAGAAACAAGACAGAGAATCATAGGGGAAGAGAGGAATAAATGAAACAAGATGAAACCAGAGAGGGAGACAAACCATGAAACTCTTAATCTCAGGAAACAAACTGAGGGTTGCTGGAGAGGCGGGGGGTGGGAGGATGGGGTGGCAGAGTGATGGACACTGGGGAGGATATGTGTTGTGGTGAGTGCTGTGAACTGTGTAAGACTGATGAATCTCAGACCTGTACCCCTGGGAAAAATACATTATATGTTAATTTTTTTAAAAATACTACAAAGAAATAATTTTTTTAAATGATTTAAAAGTAATTCACCTTACAGTTATAGACCAAGATAAACTTGCTACCCTGTTAGTACTATAGATAATACTATAGATTAATACTGTTAATACTATGGATAATAAAAAGTTGAAAAAACAAAATGCAGTTATTAAGATAAAAAAATGAGATATCCAAAGAAAAATTTTCACTAACTTCTATGACAGAGCAAACAGTAATCCTTTTCAATAGAGACTTTCAAAACAATTTAACTCCATTATCTATAGATCATACAAAATTTGACATACACCTGATTTTTATATAACCCTTCAGACATTATATACAGACAGATGCTCTTAAATCACTGTGTCTACAACCACACTCAGCTTGTGGTTATGTCCACAAATTTCTAAGAGTATATGGCAATGATGCCTGTCAAACAGCATCACAGTTTAGTAATACTAACCATCATGTCTGTGTTGTAATTATTGCACAATTGTATTAGTTTTATTTCATTTTGACCTTATTTTACAAAAATAAGCAGACAATGAGAAAATGAAAACTTCACCTCTAGTGGTCAATTGAGAAGAAGATAGTATTAATTAGGCATGCCAAAGTAGGCAATCTATATCCTCTATCAGATAATCATTGACTTAAGCTGTGTTCCATAGTGAACAAAGAGCAAAAAATTTACACTTAACATTGGAAATACATCCTTAAAGACTAAATCTAAGATGTGCCAAGAAAATGTAGCTTTTTAATTTTCTATAACTTTTAATCTTTCTTTCCAAGCTCTGACCTTGATTTAATTTGAATTCTATAGTAGCTCAGTCTTTTCTGGTGTATAGTCTCTTTCAAGTAAATGCTCAGTCCCCCTCAGATTTTCTCTCTGCTTCTACCAAGATGGCCGATGGATGATGTATGGATGTGGGCTGGGGTTACAGAACTTCACTGTGGTAAGGGAGGGGCTTTCAGATAAATACAGGCCTTTGTGCTATCCCCTGGGACTCTGGTCTCCAAGACAAGGTTTCTTGTAGGCCTGGACCCCAGAACACTGGCTTGATGTTGCTGTTGGTCCCCAGGGGAACTGTGGACTCAGGTATGTGCTTTTGGCTCATAGCCCAGGTGTCTGGCCTGGTTGTTTGGCTCCTTCTCAGCTTTAATTGGTGAAGACATCCAGACTCCTCAATCTCACTTACACCGACAACCTGGTTGTCAACCATAGTGTTATCAGCTTGCCCCTCAACATAGCATCCCCAGTGATAGTTTCACTGGCTCTCAACCCAGACACCTGGAGTGTGCAGTAACTTTGAGACTCCTTAGAAGTCAATCTAAAGCTGAAGAGAGACCCAGGTATCTTCTCTCCACCTAACCACAGCACGCCACATTTTAACTCTGCTGTTGCTGCTTCTAATGTGATGAGGCAACTTTGCAAGGCAGTTTCCCTCAATTCCATATGGGGAATGGGGCATATGCTTCCTTCACTTTTGGCTTTATTCACTCTCAACCTATGGTCTCCCTAAACCCAGAATTTCAGTTCTCTGAGGTAATGGGAGTCAGGGGGAGAGAATGTCAAGACTTGCCTTTGCCTGCCCCACCTCAGCCTCTTCTGCTCACACCCCTTTGGCACCTGGAAGGACTGCTTTTCATCTCTCTTTTAAGTCTCTTAATTACTCTTTTAAGAGTAATTTCCCCTCCAAAGAGGCATTCACCCTACTGTCTAACCTGGAACCAAGATAGAAGAAAAAGTCAGAAGAAAAAAACCAATTTACCGACTCAAGATACATCACCACGTATTCCATAAATATTACCTCTGTTAAATATATAAAGATCCAGGTAACGACAAGGGGGGAAATAGGTCTATTAACTAAAATGGACTGATGGTCAAGATAAAAAAATACAGACCAAATGAAGACAAAAATCTATTATCCTGTTTTACTAGTGATAGAGCGCTTGCTACAGATTTCTTTATTGAAGGAACGAATGACTGTGCCTAGCTTTCTCAGGGCCAGTTTTTTCCAGAAAATTGTGTAGATACCAATGAAGTCAGCATACGTATGTTTTGCAGACACTGGTGAGTAGACAATGTACAGAATGCTAACAATAGCAGAGCTACTACAGAGGCAAGTTGCTCACTGCTTCCTGGGAGTGCTAACAAAAACCAGACCCATGAGTATATACTCACATCTTCTGCTCAAGTCAGAAACATTACTGCTCAAGTGATTATAAAACCACTGCCTAAGAACGTCTGATTCTATTTTGCTTTTATTCATCAATAAGCTGATAAATCATACATGCATATATACAAAATATACAATCTGCAATTCTTGATTTTTGCCCCTACTTTTAAGATTTTATTTATTTATTTGACAGCACAAGCAAAAGAAGCAGCAGGCATAGGGAGGGAGAGAAGCAGGATCCCTGCCGAGCAGAGAGCCCGAAGTAGGGCTTGATCCCAGGACCCTGGGATCATGACCTAAGCTGAATGCAGCTGCTTAACTGACTAAGCCACCCAGGCGTCCCTGGCCCTACTTTTAAGTCTGCCTATGAAAGAAGAAAAATGAGAGTATTGAGAACTGGTGAAGAAAGTCAAAACACCATGTTTTCTTCCAACTCATGAGAAATATGCCTGGGGTTTAGGACAGAAATATGCTTAAGGAAACTCCAAAGTTCAAAAGCAACAGAAATTATGTTCCACATAATACCTTTAGGCTACTAAGGCGTAAGGTCCTCCAGCTTACTACGATGTTGCCAAAATGTGAAAGACTGATAGGGAGAGTGAGACAAACTCAGAAGCTCTCTGTTCAAACAACTGAACTGGATTACCTTTAGGGACCTCCTGATCATACATTCTGAGATATATGCTCACACATATGCAGACCCAAATGGCACAACTAAAATCTGAAACAAGTTCCAAGTCATTACTTTTGCCGTAACCATATCTATGAAGAAAACTGAAAATTACATTCAACATAGGTAAGCAACAGTTTTTTTCTTAAAAACTTATTTTCAAAGTATCTAGTTTAGTTAAAACTTATTTTATCTTTTACACGTTATGGAGAAAACTAGAGAATGCCAGATTCACTTTCTCTTACCATAGAAAAAGATGACTATCAAACATAAAACAGCCTAAATATTTTTGAAAGAGCAAGTCTGGTTAGCCCTTATATCCAAGTACCCAGCCCTTTATCTTACATTATGATAGCTACGTAACAAAAATGTCCCCAGGAGCAAACTGTACCATCTTGTTGTATAAGCATGGAACTGTTTATCACCATCATAGAGGAAACTGAATGACCTCAAACAAGCCACCTTGAGAGCTAAGGCAGAAGAGAAGGAGAGGACAAAAATCCCCGAAGTGTCCATGCCTTTGCAACAACTGTGGAATAGAAGTTTCAAGCAGTTCACTCTTTTGAGAGAATCAGCCAAGAAACACTATATACTCTGAACAAAATTCTTGTGTGGCTGGTTATTTGATGTCAAGAATATCACTAAGGCATTCTAGTTGAAACCCTCTTGCAGGAATATTCTCCAAAGACCTCAGTGAGGTCATCAGTTTGCACATAATGGATATTTCGTACATACTCTGCTGTCAAACGTGGGACTGGGGGAGGGGAAAGAAAGATGTATTACATACCACAAAGCCCAGTAGCTTTGCAAGGCTTCCAGTAAAAGGTGTTAACTCCAGGCGCCATCTTCTAACTTAAAAAACAACAACAACAACAACAACACCCCAAACAACAAAACCCCTGCTCCTGTCACACCTAATTATTTGCAGTTTCTCAAGTGAACCTTCACACATACTTGCTTACACTCTGCCCCCAGCATTCATCTTTTCTTCATTCATTCAATCAACAAACAGTTTTCAAGCTCCTACCCAGTGACAAGTACCCTGCTAAGCAAAAAACAACTCAAATAGAGTATTCATTTGGGTAAGGGAGTACCCATGGAGGTAACTTGTTTTTAGCTGGTAATTAAATCAACCAACCCTGCTACTTCTGGTTAATTCTTCTTTTTCCTTTAAAACCCTTCTTTGGGAAGCACTCCAAGACCCCCCAGATTATCTTGTATGTTCCTTTTTTGTGGTCCCTAGCACCCTATCCATACCTCCAACCGGGATCTTACCATACCTGCATGGGAATCTGGGGTTTGCCATTCAATCTCACTTCCCACCTCAGGCTGTAAGATCCATAAGCCTAGGCCTTTCAGGTAACTCTATGCCCTAAGACCTAGCAGGAAGACACTCCAAAAAGGTAGGCTAAATGAGTTAGGCACTTTAGCTGTTCTAAGTACCTCTTAAGGATCTTACAGAGACCAAAAAGAAATGAAGCCAGGGACACACAGAGATATGTAAATTTTAACTAAAAACATCACAGGGGGTGCCTGGGTGGCTCAGTCATTAAGCATCTGCTTTCAGCTCAGGTCCTAATCCCAGGGTCCTGGGATCAAGCCCCACATCCGGCTCCCTGCTTGGTGGGAAGCCTGATTCTCCCTCTCCCACTCCTCCTGCTTGTGTTCCCTCTCTCACTATGTCTCTGTCAAATAAATAAATAAAGTCTTTTAAAAAATAAAATAAAATAAAAACATCACAGAAAATAAAGACTGAAATAGTATCTTGTTAAAAAGACCAACCACCTGAGTTTTGAAATGAGTGACCTATTTGTTTCCTTGACGTTTTCAAGCTCTGTCAATCTATGAACTCCTCAAGGGCAGAGAACACATTCTAACCACTATGCTGTCATGAGCCTTTTTCTTCTAGAATGTGGGCTTTTTGTTCTTTGTCCCAAACATCCAACAGAAGTCACTACAGCAGGTGCTTTAACAAATGTCTGCTTAATGAATTAACTTTAAGTTCTAAAGCTCGCTTGTGTGGTTTCTCTTGAGCTAGAACTAACAAAGATCCCTTTATACATCAACAAAGAATGTATTTAAATGGCATTGATAATAAATCAATATGAATTTGAAAGATCTGCTTCAGATAAATCACATAGTGGGTAAGTGCCTGTGGAAATTTAAACACCAATGACACGAAAAATGCAAGTCAATGAATTAAGAGAAATTATACATTATTCTCTAACAAAACATGACAAATTTTATATTCAACACTGTGTTTATAAGGAATAGAACAAACTGTTATACTACCTAGTACACAGAATATGTAAATGAAACTTGACTCCACATTTTAAATGAGAAAATTTAAATTTTCCCTGAAGAAGCAAGGTAAACGGCAGCATGAATCACTCCTGAAAAGAAAAACTTGATTACATTTTAAGTACTTCATAATAAGCCCCAAAAGAATTCAAATCTAATGGCATGGATAGTATTAATATAATGACTTGTGAATCACATCCTTCTAGTTGTTCTACTAGCTGTAGTTGAAAAAAAAAAAAAAGACACCGAAAGCAATAGAAAATATCATAAATGTATATAAATGTGACAAATAATAGGTGTATATAATACAATATAATCTGACTAAATTTTCTCTTGAACTCTAAACAACCTAAGAAAATGCAGAGATTTCTCTCAAAATCATTAATTCTTGCTTTCTGAAACAAATTTAAAAATCTGATTATTAGAGGGCTGTATTCCAAACAATTTAAAATACAAGATATGTAGTGGTTAAGTTATTTTTCGTATTCTCATTGCCAGATCTATGTGGTTTCATAAGAAAGGAAACAAAGTGTTTCTAATTAGAAAGTCTTTAATTACATAAAATTACTTAATTGATACCTTTTAGAAACCCAGAAGCACTTCTTTCAGACACAATCTTGATTTCAAATAAATGATAATAAAAGCAAAGTGAAACTCAAAGGTTGTCACATATCCAGAAGAAGGGTAAGAACTTCAGATCTAGAGCCAAACCGCCTGAATTCAAATCACGGTTCTACCACCTAGGAGGTAAGTGACCTTTGACAAGTTAAACTTCTCAGTGCCTCAATTTTCTTTTCCGAAAATTGTGTCCAATGTCACTTATTCCTGAGGTTGCTATTAGGATTGAATAAGAGGATACAAGTAAAATGCTCAGAACAGCACATGAACTAAATGTTATTACTACTATTACTATCATCAGGGAGAAAGTTCAAAATGCTCTACTTTAGGCATTCCCAAATCACCCAAGCATGTTTCCAAAGGAACTCAGAGAACATGGGGTTTGTTCCTGGGGGTGAGGGGAGGGGGTGCCTTCTCCTGTCCCTAGAGAGAACTAACAGTCTTTATTATTATAAAGCCCAGACTCACAAAGGCCGTAGAGCCAAACTTCCCATCCAACAGGCTAATGTCAAAGAGAGCTGATGTTCCTCCAGGACCAGAGGGTCCTCTGAGACTGGGAGGATCACAGGGCTGGCGCTTCTGCATGAGGCAGAGGGCTGTCCAGGACTTCAGACAGTGGTGTTACTTGGCTAGGTTCCTCCAGTCTGATCACTAAGCACCATAGCCTGGAGAGCTGGGGTGAGGGAAACAATGCCCACTATAGGGTAGTGCCTGGCAAAAGGTTTAATGGTAACCAGAGTAACAAGCAATGGTAACCATGAGAACAATAAGGCACTTAAGGATCAGGCCTCTTCCCCATTTGGCTGGTACTTCATAAACCAAAAAAGGCTTATGTCAGTCAATGGGAAGCAAAGGAGCTCCAATGCCACAAGGTATGAGCTAGATTTAGTTTCATTTCTAAAATAAAGAATTGTGTTTTCTACGTCAGTGTCATGAGGCAAATTAAAACCTATTTTCACAGGTCTTTAAACTCTTCAAAATGGCGAGGTCTCTGAAGTTAAGGGTGACATCTTAGTACCATCTATAGTCCCCAGGGCCAGTCACAGTGCCTAATACATGGTTTATTTCAAGAACAAACTGACGTTATCGTAGAAACTGGTATTTACAGAATTTTCACACACATCTGGAGACTTCTAGTTTTGGTAAAGATGGAGTAGACCCACTTCTCCCAGGTCCTTTCTCTTGAAACTAAAAATCCCTACACAAAGCATGGGAAGACAAGGTGGTCAGTACTTGAAGAACATGGTGGCAGTGAGTTCCCTGAGTTTCCCCATTGTTTCCTATGTATCCCCAAAGGAGTATTGGAGAAGTCTCCAACCTAGAACCGATAGGAGGCAAATATAAAGAGGTGCCAAGAAAAGTCTGTTCTCACAGCCAAAAAAGCAGGAAAAGGATGGGCTCACAAGAGAAAATCTTTTGGGTAATACTCACCCTATTCCTGGCAAACATCAATGGAAAAACTGCACTACCATCCCACTGAGGTTTCAGTGGGGCTGAGCAGACACTCTTGACTTACTTACACACACACACAAACACACACACACACACATACTCTCTCTCTCTCTCTCTCTCTCTCTCCAAGGAAGCAGGGACCAGGGCACTCACTAATCTTCCACCCCTGTCTGGCAGAAGCAGGCACAGCTCCCATTCCCTGCCTTGTCATATTGGCAAGTCCAGTCTAGAGCTGATCTCCCATCTCCCTCCAGGCAGAAGCAGGCAACAGAACTCTGGCCCTTCTGCCACAGCAGTGTCTGTGCAAGATGGAGCAGAAGCAATAAGGCAGCATGAATCACTGGTCCATTTTTCTCTGGGAAGCTGTTAGCAGGGTCAGATGAGGAGGTGAACATCCACCCCAACCTTCTGCAAGGAGGCAGTGGGAGTAAGAACAATGCGGGGGGTGGGAGGGTACCCAAGCAGCCGCCTAGCCAGCCATCAGGCTACCACCCAACAGGGAGGCTGCCTGCTGAACATACATACATACTTACATACATACATAAATAAATAGTCCAGAGTGTCATAATATCCAAACCGACCAGGATACAATAAAAACATATAGATCACTCACCACAACCAAGGACCATGAAAGTCACAACTTGAATGAGAAAAAACAAGACACATCACCACGGAGATGAATCAGGTGTTAGAATTATCTGACAAGGATTTTAAAGCAATCTTAATAAAACTACTTCAACAAGCAACCCAGAAACACCCATGGGCAGTGATCAAAAATAGCCCCAACAAAAGCCTGCTCCCTCAAGCTAAAGAACCAGGCAAAGAGCAGCCTAACATGACAGAAAACATTTAGACAATAACCAACCACCCTACGCGAGCTAGATTAAACACTGGCTTCACTCACATCAGTAAGGGCGAAGTGGGGAGCATGTCCAAACCCCTGCCAGGGTAGTGCCAGTGAAGGGCACCTAAGAAGCCAAACCCCCATTCACAGCAACAAGGAGCCCCTCCCCAGTAGGTATCACTGCAGGCTAAATGAGAAAACTCAACTACCGTTCCCATCTGTGCCCCCTACCTTGCAGGGCACTGTCATAAAAGACCAGATAAAACAGAAGATTAAATAAGATAGAGAGTCTAATGACATAATATCCAAAATGTCTGGGTTTCTACAGAAAATCAATGATTATACTAAGAACTAGGAAAACATCAACATGAATGAGAAAAGACAATCAAAAGATGTTAACAGAGATGGCAGAATTATTTGACAAGAATTTCAAAGTAGCCATAATACAAAGAGACAGTCTCAAAGGAAATTTTAATTACACAGAACTCAATGAATACACATCAAAATATGTGTGATGCAGGTAAAGCAATACTAACAGAGAAATTTATAGCACTAAACGCACACATTAGAAAAGAGAAAGGCCTCAGGGGCCCCTGGGTGGCTCAGTGGGTTAAAGCCTCTGCCTTCAGCTCGGGTCGTGATCCCAGGGTCCTGGGATGGAGCCCCGCATCAGGCTCTCTGCTCACCAGCGAGCCTGCTTCCTCCTCTCTCTCTGCCTGCCTCTCTGCCTACTTGTGATCTCTGTCTGTCAAATAAATAAATTAATTAAAAAAAAAAAAAGAAAAGAGAAAGGCCTCAAATCAATAATATAAAGTCCTACCTCAATACCGGAAAAAGAAATGAGCCCAAAACAAGAAGGGAACAAAAATAAAAGCAGAAATCAGTGAACTATCAAACAGGAAAAAAAATTAAAAATTTTAAAAATGAAATCAATGGGGGCGCCTGGGTGGCTCAGTGGGTTAAAGCTTCCGCCTTCGGCTCGGGTCATGATCCCAGGGTTCTGGGATGGAGCCCCACATAGGGCTCCCTGCTCAGCAGGAAGCCTGCCTCCCCCGCCTCTCTGCCTGCCTCTCTGCCTGCTTATGATCTCTGTCTGTCAAATAAATAAATAAATTCTTTTTTAAAATTTAAATTAAATTTTAAAAAATAAAATCAATGAAGCTAAAACTGGTCCTGCTAAAAGATCATAAAAAGTGATAAACTTCTAGCAAGCAAGACTGATAAAGAGAAGATAAAAAGCATTAATAATGGAACAAAACAGGGAAGAGATCCCTAAAATCCCATGGCCATCACCACAAACTTCACACTCCTAAATTTCACAACTTAAGGAATAGGCCAGTTCCTGGAAAACCACAAAACTACCATACATAACCAAGATGAAATAAACAATTTAAGTAGTTGTATTTGTTGAATTTGTAATTTTAAGTTCCCAATAAAAAAAAATCTTCAGGTTCAGATGATTTCACTAGAGAATTCTACCAAACATTTAAGGGAGAATTAATCTCAATTTTACACATCTCTTCCAGAAATTAGAAGAGGAGGAAATACTTCCCAACTCATTTTGTGAGGCTACTAATACAATGATATCAAAACCTGACAAAGCACAAAAAAATATAGACCAACATCTCTTATGAACTCACATACAAAAATCTTCAACAATATACTGGCATTTCAAATCCAGTGATGTATAGAAAGAACTGTACACCACGACCAGTTGGATTTATTCTAGATATGCAAGGCTGATTCAACATTTGAAAACCATGTCAGGGATGCCTGGGTGCCTCAGTTAGTTAAGCGTTTTGTCTTCAGCTCAGGTCATGATCCCAGGATCCTGGGATCAAGTCCCAAATCGGGTTCCCTGCTCAGTGCAGGGCCTACTTCTCCCTCTCCCTCTGCCTGTTGCTCCCCTTGCTTGTGCTTGCTCTTGGTCTTTCTCTCCCTCTGTGTCAAACAAATAAATAAAATCTTTAAAAAAAAAAAAAAGAAAAGAAAACCATGTCAACAGGTAAAGAAGAAAAATCATATGATCATATCAACAAATACAATAAAAGAATGACAAAATCAAATACCAGTTTATGATTAAGGAAAGAAAAACTCTGGCAAACTAGAAATAGAAGGTAAGTTTCTCAGCTTTATAAATATCATCCACAAAACCCTAGAGCTAACATATTTAATATGAAAGACCAAATGCTTTTTCCTTTTCCCTAAGATCAGGAACATGAAAAGAATGTCTGCTCTCATCACTATTATTGAACACAATATTGGAAGTTCTAATCAGAGTAATAAGCCAAGAAAAAGAAATAAAAAGCATATAGAATGTAAACAAAAGAATAAAACTGACACTATTTGCAGATGGCATGATCATCTACACACACACACACAAAAAAAAATCCCAAGAATCCACTAAAACCTAGAATTATTAAGTTTAGCAAGACTGTAGAATGCAAGATCAAGGCACAAAAATCAATCACATTTCTTTTAAGATTTATTTATTTATTTTTAAAGATTTTATTTATTCGACAGAGATCACAAGTAGGCAGAGAAGCAGACAGAGAGAGGAGGAAGCAGGCTCCCTGCTGAGCAGAGAGCCCGATGTGGGGCTCGATCCTAGGACCCTGTGATCATGACCTGAGCCAAAGCCAAGAGTCAGTGGCTTAAGGGACTGTGCCACCCAGGCACCCCAATCACATTTCTATATGCAAACAACAAAAATGGAAGACAGAAGTTAAAAGCAAAATATCATTTACAACTACTCCAAGGAAAGGGGTGCCTGGGTGGCTCAGTCCATTAAGCATCAGATTCTTGATTTCAGTTCAGGTTGTGATCTCAGGGTTGTGGAATTGATCTGCATGGGGCTCCACGCTCAGCACGGAGTCTGCTTGTTCCTCTCCCTCTGCTCCTCCCCCCGCACTTGCTCACCCACTTTTTCTCTGACTCTACAATAAATAGGAGCACCTGGGTGGCTCAGTCTTTAAGCGTCTGCCTTCGGCTCAGGTCATGATCCCAGGGTCCTGGGATTGAGCCCCACATCGGGCTCCCTGCTCTGCGGGAAGCCTGCTTCTCCCTCTCCCACCCCCCTTGCTTGTGTTCCCTCTCTCACTTTGTGTCTCTCTGTCAAATAAATAAATAAAATCTTTAAAAAAAAATAAAAATAAAAAAAATAAAAAGTTACTCCAAGGAAATGAAATCGTCTCACATAAACTTAATGAAATATATATAGGATCTATATCCTATAAATTACAAAATGTTAATAAAAAAAACTGAAGAAAGTCTAAGTAAATTGAGAAACATACTATATTCATGTATTAGAAAACTCAACAAGATCCCAATTCTCCCCAAACTGATATACAGCTTTAATGCAATTCCTATCAAAAATCCCAGGAAGTGTTTTGTAGATATAGGCAAATTTATTCTAAAATGAAAATGAAAAGGGACATTACCTGGAATTGCTAAAGAAACTTTGAAAAAGCAGAATAAAGTGAGAGGAATCACTATACCTGACGTTAAGGTT
This sequence comes from Taxidea taxus jeffersonii, assembly GCA_003697995.1. Lineage (NCBI taxonomy): Eukaryota > Metazoa > Chordata > Mammalia > Carnivora > Mustelidae > Taxidea > Taxidea taxus. Next base: position 44,052 of record ML098969.1, read on the forward strand.
TAGTACAGAGCTACAAAACGGTTATCGAGACAGTATGATACTGGCAGAGGGATAAACACACAGATCAATAGGGCCACACAGATATACTAATGTATTTTTGCCTGCAAAAGCAATTCGATTAAGGAAAAAGACACTTTTCCACAAATGGGGGTGTGACAGCAGTTGGACTCCATAGCCAAGAAAGTAAAGAGACAAGATGAGAAGGGAAATGCCTCAACCTAAAATCTCACGACTTATATAAAAATTAACTCAAAATGGATCATGGACTTAAAGGCAAGATCACAGACTTACACTTACTTAAATGTAAACCTATAAAACTTTTAGAAAACAAAGAAGAAAATCTTTAGGATATAGGACTAGGCAAAAAGTTCTTAGACTTACCACCAAAAACACAATCCGTAAAAGGGAAATTGATAGATGACCTTACCAAGATTAAAATAATTTGCTCTGTGGAAAACCTTATTAAGTGATGAAAAACAAGCTATAAGCAGGGAGAAAATATTTTCAAGCATATCCCACAAAGGATTTTAACCCAGAATATAAATACATACACTTTTTTAACTCTTTAAACTCAATAGTACATAACAAAGAATCCGATTAGAAAATGGATAGAAGAAACAGGTATCTCACTGAAGAAGATACACAGATCCCAATTAAGCACATGAAAAGATGCTCAACATTACTAGCCATTAGAAAAATGCAAATTTAAACCACAACGAGATCATCTACACACCTATTAGAATGGCTAAAATAAAAAACAGTGATAATACCAAATGCTGGTCAGCGTGGGGAGGAACGGGATCACTTATACATTGTTGATGGGAATGTGAATCACTCTAGAAAAAGAACATGCCAGTTTCTTATAAAATTATATATTCACTTACAACTCAGCAGTTACACTCTGGAGCATTTATCACAGGGAAATGAAAACTTCTGTTCACAAAAAAAATCTATACACAAATGTTCATACAGCTTTATTTGTAATAACCAAGCCTAGAAACAAATTAAAGGTCCTTCAACGGGTGAATAAACAGTGGTACCTCCATACTATGGACTACTACTCAGCAATTAAAAAAAAAACCTATTGGTTCATACTAAAACTTAGATGGGTCTCAAGGGAGTTTTGCTGAGAAAAAAGCCAATCTCAAAAGGTTATACACTGAACCATTTCCATTTAAATAATATCCTTGAAAAGACAAAATTATAGAGATGAACAGATCAGTGGTTGCAAAGAGTTAGGGAAAGGGGAATGGAGGAGTACAACTGTGGCTATCAACAGCGCAAGGGATCCTTGTCATAAAACTGTTCTGTATCTTGACTGTGGTGGTCCCGTGCATCTACACCAGTGATAAAAACCATATATGTGCGTGCGCATGTACGTATATATGAGTGCATGTAAAACTGGTGAAATATGAATAAGGCCAATGGATATCAATGTCAGTGTTCTGGTTATAATATTCTACTATAATTATGCAAGATGATACTATTAGGAGCAATTAATTGAAAGATATATGGAATCTATTATTTCTTACCATTGCATGTAAATCTGTAATTATCTCAAGATAAAAATTTTATTATTTTTTTAAAAATTTTTAAAAAAGATTTTATTTAT
>ML098969.1:45763-65151 GCA_003697995.1 Taxidea taxus jeffersonii
TGGGGGGGATGGGAAGCAGGCTCCCTGCTGAGCAGAGAGCCGGATGTGGGGCTTGATCTCAGGACCCTGAGACCACAACCGGAGCAGAAGGTAGAGGCCCAACCTACTGAGCCACCTAGGCACCCCTCAAGATAAAAATTTTAACAAAATCAAGCAAGCAATATGTGAAAATCAACGTGAAACAGGAAGTGAGCATGGCAGTGTCCAATCCAAGATTTCAGAGGTTTCATAGGGCCCCACAGAAAAACATCCCATCAATAAATAACTGCTTATTCCTCAGTTTGTGAGAAGGAAATCTGAAAGACTCTTTAATGAGCCAAGAGATTGGGTTCTACAAATGAGACTGTTCAAACTGTCAGAGCAAGATGCTGTTCGTTGGCAGGTTTAACATTTCAGGTGTCCCCATACTTTCCTTCCTTCCACCCTGTGGGGTGGGAAGAAGCTTCTGAGGAAGAGTAGATCAATCACTTAAAAGAAAAAAAAAAGAAGCTACATTTCTTGCACATCTAAGTAGTGGGTATATCTGTAATCCTGCTATATATAATTAAAGATACTAATACTAAAACCTTCTGTGATGGAATCAATGCAATTCCATTTCTAAAACTCTGTAGTAGATTCTGCTTAGATTAAGATGTATCAAAGAAGAGTTCAAAAGACTAAGAAAGATGAATGCAGCTAGAAACTCTCAGAGGAGGCAGACAAGCAGGTTGCGTTCTTTAAATTTTATTAGATAAAGAACATTCTCGAGAATATATGATGGACGAGGTCTACATTTGCATTTAATAAAACTTAACATGACATTAGTCTAATGTGAAATGTTAAACCATTTAGTGTACAGAACTGTTTATGTAGCTGTTGTGCAAGAACAAAGTGTAAAGCTCAGCATTTTCACCAACCATCTGTTTTAGAAAAGTCATTTGAATAAACAGATTTCTTTAGTATGTATTTCCAACACATTAGTTACATAGGTAAGACTCAAACCTTTTTCAACCTTTCTTGCATTCCAAATAAAATCTTAGTACAAACATCAAAAACACTGGCCATCCAAAAGACTGCCTCCCAAACTCATGAACAGAATATGAGTTCTAAAATAATGCTTATTACGTGGTTTATTGAGTAAAATAAAGCCAAGAACTATCAGCTACTGTAAAATTCACGTAAGAACATTTAATAGTCCAGCTCTAAGCATTCCTTTTAAGTTTCTCACATTGAGTGCTGTTTACAGAACTAGAAGTTGATTATTCAAGTATCAGTCATTACATTTCAAAACAAGGACATCATGCCTGACACCTTTCTATAAAAGAAAAAAAAAAATCACAGTGAATAGAACCAGTATCCATAATAAACTAAACAGGGTAAGGGCGGGGGGCACTTTGGGGAGGAAAGAGTGTTTCATTTTCACAGTTGGATTGAGGTAAACATCATTCGGCCCACACCACGAAATCCATGAGAAAGGATGAAATCTGATCCCTGCATTACTTTAAAACCCCATGTTCATGAGTTTATATTGCATTTGCTTTTACCAAATACATGACAGATATCTATCACTCTTTCATATACATTGAACCATTCTCAGAAAATATGGGAGAGAAAAAGTCCTTACTAATATACCACCTAAAGCAACTTTTACTTAGAATGTAAATTCTTTGAGTCAACCATTTCAAATACCAACTATGTTCCTCCATCAATCCCCCCTTCTCCTCTCCTATCCCAGACCCCTCAACAAAAGAACCCTTTATGTCTGTTAAGCCTCATAACTGAGGTTGCTGAGTACCACCTCCTCTGGAACAAAAGTACACTCTCCACCATACCTTCCTTTTCTTTAACAGCTGAGCAAAATCATAATGCTTTCAGGCATTGTCTAGATCGCTAGGTCATGAAGGCTGCTGCTGGCATGACTGTTGGCTTTGCAGAATGGCCGCTGCTCTACAATGACTACTGCCCAGTAGCTACTTTTGTCATGCCCCCACCCACCCACCAGAATTCTGCTTATGAGGGAAATCAAAAGGCTGTGCGTGCAAGTCAGAGGGGTTGCTTCCTCCCTGCCTTTTAGATCTTGCTATGCTTTCTGTTTAGCATAGGTTTGCTCATTTCCTTGTTTATTTTAACTGCGGCAGGAAGAACTGCTCCTGTTTCCAGGGGCCACCATGTCGATGGGAAGGGACATGGAGGAGAGAGGAGCAACTGATGAAGAGTCAGTGGAGGGGCTTGGCAGACCAGATGTATCAAGGTAAGACTCACTCTCCGGATCCTTCACATGGCCCTTAAAGCCTCTAAAGAAGACACAGAACAACTCCATGATGTTCAGAGCAAGAGACACCAAGGACACCACCAGCATGAAGAGAATGAAGATGCTTTTCTCTGTGGGGCGAGAGAGGAAGCAGTCCACCTGATGCGGGCAGGGGTCACGTTTGCAAGTGTAAACCGCATTCAGGCTGAATCCATAGATGTACCACTGGATCAGCAGGAAGGCCACCTCAAAAACAGACTTGAAGAAGACACTAACGGTATAGATTCGCAGCAGGCTCCTTCTCATTTTCACCTTACAGTGTTCTTCAATGCTACACTTGAACTTCTTGACTTCGATTTCGATTTCCTGCAAGTGCACGTCCATGTTGGCACCATCGTTCTGAGTGACTCTGAGTTCCTCCCCTCTCTTTTGCAACTTCTCTTCCTTGCGTATCATGTGGAATACGTGCACTAGGTACAAGAGTGAGGGGAGGGACACAAATATGATCTGCAGGACCCAGAAGCGCACATGAGAGATCGGGAAGGACTTATCATAGCAGACGTTTTCACAACCAGGCTGCCGAGTATTACAGCGAAAGGCAAACTGCTCATCGTCCCAAGCTGACTCAACGGCTGTCCCAAGTAGCAGGATTCGGAAAATGAAAAAGACTGAGAGCCACACCTTCCCTCCAGGGGTGGAGTGAGCTTGAACCTTGTCAAGGAGTTGGCCTAAGGCACTCCAGTCACTCATGTTGCCTGTTCGCTGTTCTTTCGCTTAAAAGAAGTGAAGGCACACCAAGTGATTGCACTCCTTGGAGGATGAAGTAAAATGAAAAAGTAAGTTTGAGCACTCAAAACTTTCTAAAGTTTCAAAGTCTGCTACACCCTTTGGTACCTTCCTCACTCTTCTTCCTAATGAAAGACAACTGCTGATACCTAATAAAAGCTTATGTGGATTCATTTCCACACATGGTGAGCAAATACTCTTAAATAAGGATGTACACATATCAATAATGGGACAAATTACATAAATGAGGGGACTCAGGGGCAGCTGGGTGGCTCAGTCAGTTAAGCAACTGCCTTCACCTCAGGTCATGATCCCAGGGTCCTGGGATCGATTGAGCCCCTTATTGGGTTCCCTGCTCAGTGGGGAGTCTGCTTCCCCCTCTCCCTGCTACTCACCCTGCTTGTGTGCTCTCTCTGTCAAATAAATAAAATCTTAAAAAAAAAAATGAGAGAACAACATAAACACATCTAAAGGTTTCCTTCAATTCCAGAATAAAGCAATCTCCAAAGATGAAGACTGAAACACAGAAGCTGAATTAAAAATTCACGTGCATATATTGACCAATTCATCTTCAAACATTATTCAGGCCATCACTTCCCAAGTAGGGAATGACAGGGGTGCCTGGCTGGCTCAGTCATTAGAACATGCGATTCTTGATCTCGGGGTTGTAAGTTTAAGTCCCGTGTTGTGTGGAGACTACTTTGAAGGGGGAGAGGGGACCAAATATATAATGATATTCATCTGAGCATTATTTATTCAGTGCCTACTAGATACCAAGTACTATAATGGGCACTGGTCCCTACGGATGAGTAAAACAGAATTCCTGTACTTGTGCAACTTGCAAGTAACTAGAGGAAACAGATCGTTAAAGGTACAGTATTTTAGGGATGCCTGGGTGGCCCAGTCAGTTAACTATCTGACTCATGATCTCAGCTCAGGTCTTGATCTCAGGATTGTGAGTTCAAGCGCTGTGGAGCCTACTTTAAAAAAAAAAAAAAGTACAGTATTTTATTAAACCTAAGACACAACTGATCGTAAGATAAACCATTATGTTACTTACCACTCAGAAAGCAATCAAGACATCCAGTGTTAAGAGGTGCCTCAATTTCAGAAATGTGAGGGGAAATGTACATCTTAGAATCAATGAAAAAGGCTAAATGAATATAGAATTGCAATTTTAAGTTAAGTGCTAAGAAGTTAAAAAAAAAAAAAAAAGGTACTGACAGAAGTTAACTCAAGGAAACGCAGATCAGTCTGCATAGAGTCAGCCAGGCAAAGAGTCTGAAAACTATTAGCTGTGATGGCAGCCAGCACGGGAAAGCTCTGAGGGTGGGAGAACTCACTGGACTCCGGTAGCTCAGCAGCAGGCAAACTGGTTAGCAGGTATCAAGCGGAGGTAGCACAGCCCAAGACTGGTGCTGGAGCAGGCCGCCTCAGGCATCTGCTTAGCAGCGGCAGAGACACCCAGGAGCAGAGAGCATGACTATACCGCGATGGTGGGGCAAGACTGAAGCTGAGGGAGAAATTACTAAAGGCAGTTCAGGAGCTCTCGGGGTCTGTAGGAAGGCTGGGGGAAGAGAGAGGACACAACTGCAGAAGGTACAGAACACTACAGGGATGGGGGCTCTGTAATAAAATGGGCAGCCAGGGAGTTTTGGTGGGGACAAAAAGAGAAGATGTCAAGAATCATGGGGGTGATCCTGAGAGTCTCTCCCCTAGAGAGGGTAATGGATGATCAATCCTAGCACTGTGGTCCTGAATGCTGTGGTGAATGAAGGGACATTTTGTAAGGGTAGCTGCCATCCCAGTTAGCTTAAAGTAGCAAGATCAGGATGCCCTCCCCCCACACACAAAAAAAGAGGAGCTACAGCTCCCTCCTTATCTGGAAATTGGAAGTCGGGATCCAGCCAACAGAGGCCTCAACTTAAATCTTACTGAAATGTGAACCACTATCTCGGTTGAAATGGGAACACATGGAAGCTTTTCTGTTAAGACTAAGTATCAAGCGCCCCTACTGAAGACCTGCTCTTCTTTCCCCATTACCTCCTGACGGTGCTATTTCTTCTTTTTTTTTTTTTTTAAGATTTTATTCATTTATTTGACAGCAAGAGAGATCACAAGTAGGCAGAGAGGCAGGCAGAGAGAGAGGGGGAAGCAGGCTTCCTGCTGAGCAGAGAGCCCGATTCGGGGCTTGATCCCAGGACCCTGAGATCATGACCTGAGCCAAAGGCAGAGGCTTATTAACCCACTGAGCCACCCAGGTGCCCTCTGAGAGCCCAATTTCTACACCTGAGGTGGTCTCAAACACATGACCCTGAGATCAAGAGTCACATGTTCCAACAACTGAACCAGCCAGGCACCCTGGAGCTTACTTTAAAACAAACCACAACTAATTGATTATTACATGGCAAAAAAAATAATTATTTTCAATCAAATCCTTTCAATACAACATGAACTCATCATTTCTAAAAGCAAATTTTGCTTAGTATGTTAGGATAAAACCCATAAGAGTTAATATTATAATTCTCACTCCTGAAAAACTTTAATTCCCAAAGATAGATATTTATTTTAAACAATTACGAAAGTTAAAAGAGAAAAATATTTCTTAAACATGAGTTTGCCAACTAATAATCTTAAATACCATTCAGCTGATTTGTTTCTTGGTTTAAAAACTATTCCTCACAGTAGATTCAGTGAGAAAAATAAAACTTAAAATGAAACCTAAAAAAAGGGAGCAAGGTTAATGCAATTTACAATGTCTCAATTGCCCAAGGTTGGTTACAACTGTTCTCCAAGGATAAGAACTGAAGGTTCCCAAAATGCAATTTTTTAGCAAGTAATCAAATTACAAGGCTTTGAAGTATACACTGTACTTTCTCAGTTGCTTAAATAACACATTTTAGCCAAATTGTCCTTTATCATGCAGATTCTAGGCTGTTAGGCTAAAGTCACCAAGATCTACAGTTTATAATTAATACATTCTTCAAGGTTAATTGAAAATAAACCACTGGCAGCATAAGAGTTAGGCATTTATTCTTGTTAGTTTTTCAAATTTAAACAGTGCTTAGTCTCCAGAGATTTCAAAATGCCTCAGAAAATTGAGTTACTTTTTCAAAAATAAGTAGGGTAAAGTAATAACGAGTGAAGGTTAAAGACAATAATCCCCGAAACTACTTTAGCACCAATTCTAAAAGCTGTCTGATAAAAAAACAGTGCTGGGGAGGGGAGGGGGAGAAAATCAATAATTCTAGTTAATTTAGGGTAAAGTATTAGCAATTTTCTAGAACTATAAGAAGCTCTTAAGTTTTTCAAATATTTTGTTCCAAAAAAGTTCTTGCTGAGCACTTCGAAAATATACAGATTCAAGATTCAAAGGGATGAAAATAACTAAGAATGAGTCATCTCAGCAAAGCAAATGGTTCATAGAGAAGTTAAAAGTCTCTTGCTGAACAAATTATTTTTAAACTGGACAAGGTATTTCCAATTTTAAAACATAAAGCGTCAGGTTTCAGCCCAAAAAATAAAGTGCTTGAATATTATCACACTCCTATCCTTACAGCAAGAGAAAAAAAACCAAAAACACATTGAAAATCAACTTTCCTTAGGGTTATCAGATAATTAAGGACATAAGGCAAATTGAATTCCTGAAATCTGGAGAGACAGGCAAATAGAATCACACCCAAGAACAGCTTACCTGGAGCAGGAGGCACTAGAGCAATACACTAGGGAGAAAACTTAAATGGTAATTTTGACAAAGGCTTGCAAGTAAGAACTCCTAGCGACCAAGTCTTAGAAGGGCCCTCCACACTTTCTTGGCTCTACTTCAGGACTTCCCCAGGTTCTGAACATGAAGATCCAAGAATGATCTCCTCCCCTTTTGGGTAAGAGTTTTTTTTTTTTTTAAAAAAAAGCAACAATTTTGAAATAAGCCCAGAGTTAAGATCCAGTAAAAATCGTCGCCCTTTTGAGGAAGAAGGGGAACATACCATTTTGAAAAACACCCAGGGAAAAATAACTAGAAATGAGCCTAGAACATTCTGTAAAACAAAGGCCAACACTCAAAGGGAAAATTTACCAGAGCCTTACATGTTTCCCTGGGAGAGAGGAAACTAGCCAGATACAGCCCGTCTAGCCTTCTTGCTTCACCTAAAACGAAGGGGAGAAAAAAAGCTAAAAAAATACATTCTGAAGGTTCCAGGCCAGGACTCAGGCCCACCAAAAGACTTAAGATTTGGTCCTAAGACTGTAGAACATTTCCTCTTCTCCATATTCTACCACCAGGTCATGAGGTTCTGATATAGTAACAGCAGATTTCAAAGGAAAAAGTTACAAGAAGCAGACTATTTAAACTACTAACTATTTAAACTATTTAAAAAGGAGTTCTTGGGGCACCTGGGTGGCTCAGTGGATTAAAGCCTCTGTCTTCAGGTCAGGTCATGATCCCAGGGTCCTGGGATCGAGCCCCGCATCGGGCTCTCTGCTCAGCAGGGGGCCTGCTTCCTCCTCTCTCTGTCTGCCTCTCCATCTACTTGTGATCTCTCTCTGTCAAATAAATAAATAAAATCTTTAAAATAAAATAAAATAAAAAAATAAAAAGGAGTTCTTAGGGAAACACAAAGACAATGGGGGAGAAAAATAAACAAAAAGACACCTGAGGAAACTGAAGCCTCTGGCACCTACACATACAACAACCCAGCCAGCCCCAAGCCCAATAACCTAAACCATCACACTAAACGCCTATTCACCTCAGTTCCTATTACCCGATATAGCCTATCTGGGTTTGTTTTGTTTTGTTTTAAGATTTTATTTATTTATTTGACAGAGAAACAGAGCACAAGCAGGAGGAGTGGCAGGCAGAGGGAGAGGGAGTGGGAGAAGCACAAGATGCTTACCAGACTGAGCCACCATGCGCCCCCTATCTGGGTTTTAAAAAAACATTAAAAAGCCTACTAAAAGGGGCACCTGGGTGGCTGGCTCAGTGGGTTAAAGTCTCTGCCTTCAGCTCAGGTCATGGTCCCGGGGTCCTGGGATGGAGCCCCTCATCAGGCTCTCTGCACAGTGGGGAGCCTCTTTCCCTTCCTCTCTCTCTGCCTGCCTCTCTGCCTACTTGTGATCTCTGCCTGTCAAATAAATAAATAAAATCTTTAAAAAAAAAAAAAAAGGCTGGTAAGAGACACAACAAAAGGCAGTCTGAGGAGACAAAGCACAGACTCAGAAACTCAGAAACAGACTCAGATATGGCACAGATCTGGAAATTATCAAGGATAATTTCAGATAGGGAATTTAAAATAACTGTGAGTATTATGTTAAGAGCTCTAATGGAAAAAGTAGACAACATGCAAGTACAGACGGGTAATGACGGGTAATAAGCATACACAATTCTAAGAAAGAATTAAAAGAAATACTACAAGTAAAAAACACAACACAATGAATGCTTATGGCCAAAGAAAGAATTAGTGAATTTAAAAATATTTCAAGAGAAACTTCCCAAACTAAATGTAAAGAGAAAAAAGGAATTTTTTAAAGCAGAAAACATTATCTAAGAACTACAGAACAATTACAAAAGGTATAACCAGATTACCAGAAGGAAAAAAATGAGACAAAGGAAAAGAATTATTTGAAGGAATAATGGCCAAAAATCTTCCAAAATTAATGACATCAAAAAAGTTCAGAGCAGACCAAGCAAGATAAAAAAAAAAAAAAAAAAACCAAAACAAAAAAAAAAAAAAAATTCAAAGCAAAACAAAAAAAAAAAAAAAAAAAAAAAAAAAACCTACACCTAAACAACATCATATTCAAACGACAAGAAAAAAAAAGACATAAAATCATGAAATCAACCAGGGGGAAAATGTATCTTACCTACAGAGAACAAGGACAGGAAATATACATCCAGCTTTTTTCGGAAGCCATGAAGTGAAATATTTAAAGTGTTGGGGGAAAAAACCCACCAACCTACAAAGTATTCAGTGAAATTATCCTTCAAAAGTGAAGGAGAAATACCTTTTCAGATAAATAAAAACTGAGGGAATATTTTAACAGTAGGGCAGGCTAGTAAGAACTGTTTTAAAAAGTTCTCTAGGGGGGCGCCTGGGTGGCTCAGTTGGTTAAGCAACTGCCTTCGACTCAGGTCATGATCCGGGAGTCCTGGGACCGAGTCCCACATTAGGCTCCCTGCTCGGCAGGGAGTCTGCTTCTCCCACTGACCTCTCTCCTCTCCTGCGCTCTCTCTAATTTAAAAAAAAAAAAAAAAAATCTAAAAAAAAAAAGTTCTCTAGGAAAGGAAAACCATACAGGTCAGAAACTCAGATCTACACAAAATAAGAGCACTGGAAAAGGAATAAATGAAGGCAAAATCTGTTTTTCTTATTTTTTAAAAAGATTTTATTTATTTATTTGACAGACAGAGATCACAAGCAGGCAGAGAGGCAGGCAGAGAGAGGAGGGAGCAGGCTCAATGCTGAGCAGAGAGCCCGATATGGGGCTTGATCCCAGGACCTGAGATCATGATCTGAGCCGAAGGCAGAGGCTTTAACCCACTGAGCCACCCAGGCGCCCCTGTTTTTCTTATTCTTAGTTAATAGATAATCACTCAAAGTAGCAGGAGTAACAATGTATTCATTGGGTATGGCATATGGATAAGTAAAATGAGTGACAGCAATGTTACAAGGGGGATGGGAAGAAGGAACTGGGAAAATTCTACTTTAACATACATGCAGTGCCTAAAAGGCAGAATACGTTTATCTGATGGCGGACTTAGATAAATTGTAAATATATGCAGTAAACTCTAGAGCAATGACTAAAAATCTTTTTTAAAGAAGTATAATGGACATACTAAGACATGACAGAAAACAGAATCTTATAAAATGGTTAATTAAAATCAAAAGGAAGAAAAAGGGGAATATTTTTGTTTAAAGAGGAAAAAAAAAAGGAAGGGAGGTGGAGGCCTGGCTGGCTTATAACCCCTTGATTTCAGGGTCATAAGTTGGAACCCTACATTGGGTGCAGAGATCAGCTCCCCCCACAAAAAAAAAAAAAAGAAAAGAAAAATTGGGGGAATCTGGATGGCTCAACTGGTTGAGTATCCAACTCGATTTGGGCCCAGATCATGATCTCAGGATCCTGGGATTGAGCCCCACATTGCACTGGGTTCTGGCCTCTTTAGGGAGTCTGCTTGAGATTCTCTTTCTCCCTCTCCCTCTGCCCCTCCCTCCCCACATGCTCTCTCTCAAATAAATCATCTTTTTAAAAAAGTGTAATGGGGCACCTGGGTGGCTCAGTCGGTTAAGCCTCTGCCTTAGGCTCAGGTCATGATCCCAGGGTCCTGGGATCAAGCCCCACATCCAGCTCTCTGCTCAGTGGGGAGCCTGCTTCTCCCTCTCCCTCTGCCAGCCACTCCCCTTGCTTATGTACTCTTTCTCTCTGTCAAATGAGTAAATAAGATCTTTTAAATAAACAAATTAAATAAATAGATAAAAGTAATTTTAAAATGTAACAAATACAAAAGTTACAAAAGTAAAAAGGGTTCATATTAACCTAATCATATTAATAATCACATTAAAATCACTACAAATGCAAATGGATTTTAAAAAAGAGCATGCATGTGTATAAGCAGGGGACAGAGGGGGCAGAGAGTGAGGGAGAGAGAGAATCTTATGCAGGCTCCACACTCAATGTAGAGCCCAATGCGGGGCTCAATCCCACAATCCCAAGATCATGCCCTGAGCAGAAATCAAGTGTTGGCAGCTTAACTGACTGAGTCACCCAGATGTCCCTATAAAAATGGGTTTTTAAAAACCACTTTAAATAAAAAGATGCAAATAACCTAAAAGAAAAGGGATGCAAAAAGGTATACCACATTAACACTAATCTGAAGAAAGCTGGAGTAGCTATATCAATTTTAGACAAAGCAGATTTCAGAACCAAGACAATCATCAGGAATAAAGAGGGACATTACAAAATGATACATTCTTCAAGAAGACCTAACAATCCTTAATATGCAGGCACCAAACAAAAGAGCACCAAAATACATGAGATAAATATAGATAGAACTTCAAGGAGAAATAGACAAATGCAACATTATAGGTGGAGACTTCAACACCCACCCCTTTCAGTCACTGACACATCCTATGGGTTTAAAAAAAAAAAAAGAAAAAGGAAAAGAAAAACTGACTAAGGATATAGGTGAACTGAAAAGCACCATCAACTAAGTAGATCTACTAGACATTTATGTAATACTTCTTCTAAGCACAATACATATTCTTCTCAAGTTTACATGGAGTATTCCTCAAGGTAGACCAAATTCTGGGCCATAAAACAGAACAGATTTTGAAGCATAAAAATCATACAATGTATACTCTCATGGAGCGTCCTGGTGACTAAGTCAGTTAAGCATCCAACTCTTGATTTCAGTTCAGGTCATGATCTCAGGGTCATGGAGCCTGCTTGGGATTCTCTCTCCCTTTCCTTCTGCCCCTCCTCCCCACTGCTCTAGTGCTCACTCGCTCTCAATAAATAAAGTACATGCTTACAACCAATGGAATTAAACTAGAGATCAAGAACATAAAGCCAGAAAATCTCAAAATATTTAGAGATTAAGATATTTCTAAATAACACATGGACCAGGGGCATCTGGCTGCCTCAATCAATGAAGCATGCAACTCTTGATCTTGGGGTCATGAGTACAAGCCCCACATTGGACATAAAGCTTACTTAAAAAAATAAAAATTAAAAAATAGCACACAAGTCAAAGAAGAAATCTTTAGAAATGTAAAAATACTTTGAACTAAATGAAAATGACAGTACAAAATTGTGTGGTGCTGCAAAAGCTGTGTATAGGGAAAAAGTTTATAGCACGGGATGCATACCTGAGAAAAGAGAACAGACCTAAAATCATTAACTAAAAAAATAAAGTTTAAAAAAACATTCAGTAATCAAGTAATTAGTAATTACTTAATCAGTAATTAAGCTTCTATCTTAGGAAATAAGACAAAGAGGTGGGGCGCCTGAGTGGCTCAGTGGGTTAAAGCCTCTGCCTTCAGCTTGGGTCATGATCCCAGGGTCCTGGGATCGAGCCCCGCATCGGGCTCTCTGCTCAGCGGGGAGCCTGCTTCCCTTCCTCTCTCTCTCTGCCTGCCCCTCTGCCTACATGTCATCTCTGTCAAATAAATAAATTTTTTAAAAAAAGTCCTCTTAAAAAAAAAAAGGAAATAAGACAAAGAGGGATAACTTAAGCCTAAAACAGAAAGAAAATAATAATAAAATTTACAGAAGTAATCAATGAAATTGAACAGAGGAATTCACCAGTGAAAAATCAATGAAAATCGGGGCTCCTGGGTGGCTCAGTGGGTTAAGCCTCTGCCTTTGGCTCAGGTCACGATCCCAGGGTCCTGGGATCAAGCCCCACATCAGGCTCTCTGCTCAGCAGGGCACCTGCTTCCCCCCCCTCTCTGCCTGCTTCTCTGCCTGCCTCTCTGCCTACTTGTGATCTCTCTCTCTCTCTCTGTCAAATAAATAAATAAAATCTTAAAAAAGAAATCAACGAAAACAAAAGCTGGCTCTTTTAAAAGATCAATAAAATTGATAAACCTCTAGCCAGGCTAACCAAGAAAAAGAAAAGATACAAATTATTGGTATCAGAAATGAAAGAAGAGTCATCACTACCAATCACATGGACATTAAAAGGATCATAAAGGAATATAATGAACAAATCTATGCCTATCAATTTGGTAACTTAGGTAAATGGACCAATTCCTTGAAAGATACAAATGTACACAAGGAATAACAGGGTAATCCGAATAGGCCTATATATGTGGAAGTAAATCAATAATAACCTTATAAAACAAAAAGCCCCATACCCAGTCTGTTTCACTGGTAACTGCTAAATATTTAAGGAGAGATTATACCAATTCTCTACAATCTCTTCCAGAAAAATCTCTTCCTTCCAGAAGTGGAGGAACAATTCTTAACTCACTCTATGAGGCCACTATTACCTTAATACCAAAACCAGATAAAATCATTAAAAGAAAGGTAAACTAAAAACAAATATCTCTCTGGAACAAAGATGTAGAAATCCTCAACAAATATTAGCAAAGAAAATACAGCAATGTATAAAAAGAATGACACATTGTGACCATATGGGATTTGTCCCAGGTATGCAACGCTGGTTGAACATTCTAAAATCAATTCATGTAATCTGCCATCATCAGTGGGCTAAAATAGAAACATTGTATCATCATAGCCATTGATGCAGAAAAACACTGACAAAACCCAACACTCGCTCATGATAAAATCTCTTACTAATCTAGGTATAGAGAGAATGTCCTCAATTTAATAAAGAACATCTACAAAAAAACCTGCTGTTAACATCATTAATAATGGTAAGAAACTGCATGCCTTTCCATTAAGCTCAGAAACCAGTTAAGAATGACCCCTCTTGCCACTTTTATTCAACATTTTACTGGAAGTCATAACTAACACAATAAGACAAGAAAAGGAAATAAAAGGGATACAGATTGGGAAAAAATAAAATTTTGTTCACAAATGACAGGATTTTCTAGAAGAAAATCTCAAGAAACCTACATTAAAAAACTCCTGGAACTAACACACAATTCTATCTAGGTCACAACTTACAAGGGTAATATACAAAAATCAACTGCTTTCCCATATACCAGCAATGAATAATTGGAAAAAATTTAAAACAATACCACTCACATTATCACACACACAAAAAAGTACTTAAGTACAAATCTAACACAATTTTTCCAAGATCTGCATGCAAAAATCTACAAGCTATGTTGAAAGAAATCAAAGATTTAAATAAATAGAGAAATACTTTGCATTCGTGGATTAGAAAACTCAGTATTAAGATGTCAGTTCTTCTCAACTTGATCTATAGATTCAGTGGGATCACAATCCCAGTAAGCTATTTTGTGAAACAGAAAAGAGCCCCAAAATAGACCCAACACAAACACAGCCGATCTTTAACAAAGAAGTAGAGGCAATCCAATGGGGAAAAAGGTCTTTTCAACAAATGGTACTCAACATCTATACACAAAATAAAAGATCTAGATACAAACCTTTTAAGTTTAACAAAACCTAACTCAAAGTGGATCATAGACCTAGATACAAAACTACAAAACTTCTAAAAGATAACCTAGAAAATCTAGGTGACTCTTGACTTTGGTGATGAGTTTTTAGATAACAACACCAAAAGGATAATAATCCATACACACACAAAAAAACTGGTACACTGGGTATCATTAAAATTAAAATTTTCGGGACGCCTGGGTGGCTCAGTGGGTTAAGCCGCTGCCTTCGGCTCGGGTCATGATCCCAAGGTCCTGGGATCGAGTCCCACGTCGGGCTCTCTGCTCAGCAGGGAGCCTGCTTCTCCCCTCCCCGTTCTGTCTGCCTCTCTGCCTACTTGTGTGATCTCTGTCTGTCAAATAAATAAATAAATAAATAAAACCTTTAAAAAAAATTTAAATTAAATTAAAATTTTCTGGAGCACCTGGGTGGCTCAGTGGGTTGAGCCTCTGCCTTCGGCCTGGGTCGTGGTCTCGGGGTCCTGGGATCGAGCCCCGCATCGGGCTCTCTGCTCAGCAGGGAGTCTGCTTCTGCCTCTCTCTCTCTGCCTACTTGTGATCTCTCTCTCTCTCTCTCTGTGTCAAATAAATAAATAAGATCTTTTTTAAAAAAGTAAAATTTTCTGCTCTGCTAAAGAGCAGATTGGTAACAGATCGTAACAGATCGAAAGACATTGTTAACAGATCGAAAAGACATGCCACAGACTGGTGAAAATATGTGCAAAACACATTATCTCCTGAGTGATGTCACTGAAAATGGCAAAATAAGGAAATCTAGGACTCCACAAAAACAGATAATAAGCAGGCAAAAAGTATTAGAATCAACCTTTCTAGAACTTTTCAACTAATCAAAAACTTAAAACAACCAGGCAAAGACTTGATAAAGGAAGTAGCTACTTTGTGATATGAGCATGATATGCATTTTAAACTGCCCACCTACCTTACCCCACATACAATATCCGTGATGAACAAGCAGACAACAAATAGAAGGCAACTTCTCAACCTGATAAAGGACATTTATGAAAAACCCATAGCTAACACCATGCATACTTGATGGTAAGAAAATGAAAGGCTTCTCCCCCCAAGATCAAGAACAAGACAAAGATGCCTACTTTTGCCACTTAATAACATTATACTGGAAATTCTAACTAGAACAACTAGACAAAACAAAGATATAAAAGGTGTCCAAATTAAAAAGGAAGGAATAAAACTATTCTCATCCATAGATGACGTAATTATACACATAGAAAATCCTAAAGAATCCATGTATTAGAGCTAACAAAAAAATTCACCAAAGTTCCAGGATAAAAAATCAAAATACAATAGCCAGTAGTCCATAAAATGTTACCATATGACCCAGCAATTCTACTCCTAGGTATATATACAAAGGAATTAAGAGCAAGGACTCAAGATATTTGTCTGTGAGTGTTCATAGTAGCATTATTCACATTAGCCAAAAGTGGAAACAATTCAACTGTTCACCAACAAATGAATGGATAAATAAAATGTGGTATATATATACAAAGGAAAATTATTCAGCTATAAAAAGGAATGAAGTTCTGATACACAGAATATAAACGAACCTTAAAAACATCACACTAATATAAGCCAGACATTAAAAGACAAATATTGTTATCATTCCACTTATATGAAATATCTAAAATAGGCAAAACTGTAAAGACAGAAAGTAGATCAGAAATTACTAGGGGTTGGGGATAAGAGGGAATGGGGGAGTTATTGCTTAACTGCTATGGTTTCTTTTGGGGTGATAAGGAAAATTGGAAATATACAGGTGACAGATAACACAATGTTGTAAATGAACTGTACACTTAAAAATGATTAAAATGGTAAATTGTTATACATATTTTATAATTTAAAAATCAGTAGTATTTCTTTACACTAGCAACTGATGATCCAAAATGGAAATTAAGAAAGCAATTCCATTTACAAGAACATCCAAATGAATAAATACCTAGGAATAAATCAAACCAAGCAAGTAAAAGACAAACACAATGAAAACTACAAAGTATTGATGAAAGAAGTTAAAGATGACTTAAGTAAATGGAAGGTCCTACATTCATGGATTAGAAAATTTATATTGGCAAGGTAACAATATGCAAAGTAATCCAGATTCAGGTGCCATCCCTATCAAAATTCCAATGGCCTTTTTTTCAGAAATGAGAATGGTACTCCTCACATTCATATGGAATTACAAGGGGCCCTCAATAACTGAAAAAGGTTTTTTTTTGGGGGGGGGGTTGGGGGGAAAAAAAGAACAAAGTTGGTAGATTCACACTTACTGATTTCAAAACTTAATACAAACCCACAGTAATCAAAACAGTGTAGCACTGGCCTAAGGACAGACACACAGAGCACAAGTATAAAACTGAGTCTGGAAATAAACCCATATAGTGATGGTCAATTTACTTTCAACACGGTGGCACCACCAATAAATAGGGAAAAAACTCTCTTCAACAAATGATGTTGGGACAATTGCTTATCCACATCCAAAATAATGAAAGTGGACCCCTATCTCATACCACAAATAAAAACTAACTCAAATTAGATTAACTACTTAAATAGAAGAGCTAAAATTATATTATTAATTTTTTAAAAGGCATAAGCCATCAGGGCCTTGTATTTGGCAGTGGTTTCAAAAACATGAGCAAGCAAAGAAAAAAGAGACAAACCGGACTTCATCAAAATTAAAAACTTTTATGCAAAGAACATTATGAAGAAGCTGAACAGACAACCTACAGAATGAGAAAAAATATTTCTGATAAAGGACTTATATCTGAAATCTATAAAGAATTCTTGCAACTCAACAATAAAAACAACCCAATTAAAAAATGGGTGGGGGGGAGGGCTAAATGGATGATGGGTATTAAAGAGGGCACATGTTGGGATGAGCAATGAATGTTCAATGTAAATGATGAATCACTAAGTTCTACTCTGGAAACCAAAACTATACTATATGTTAACTAACTTGATAAATTTTTAAAAATGGGCAAAGGACTTAAATAGACATTTTTCCAAAGGAGATATGCAAATGGCCAACAAGCACAAGAAAAGATGCTCAACATCACTAATCATTACAGACATGCAAATCAAATACACAATATACTACTACTTTATGTCACTAGGATGGCCACAACAAAAAGAAATACGGAAACAAGTATTAGCAAGGATATGGAGAAATTGAAACCCTTGTACATTGCTGGCAGGAATGTAAAGTGGTGCAGCTGCTATGAAAAAACAGTTTTGTGGTTCTGCAAAAAGTTGAACACAGAACTCCCATATTACCTATCACTTCCGCTCTTAGGTATAAACCCACAAAGAACTGAAAACAGGAACTCAACCAAACTTGTACACAAAAGTTCACAAAGGCATTATTCACAATAGCCAAAAGATGGAAGGTGGAAAACAACTCCTATGCCATTACGGGGTTTGGGAAATACTTGTTTTTCCTTTATTACTGACATGAGTATTTTCCTAAGTAGACTTTCATGAAGAATTTATTGATAAAATGGGAAAGGTTTCACATTATCATCTAAACTACAATCTTCTACCAAATTTACCTCCCCATGACATGTGTTAAGCTTCCTGACAAAAGAAAACAGGATCTTACATTTGTTGATTTATACATGCTAGGCTAAGTTCTTCAAAAATAGGAATTACTTATTGACTTCTACGGAGCCAGGGCCAGGCAGAGTCAGGTCAGGGCCTGACATTTTGTGGGCACTCAATAGATTTTGCTTCAGCAGATATTTGGTTGAATTGTACTTTATAATGCCTTGTCTAGAGCAGTACTTTAAGTACAGAAGGTCCAAAAATTTTTGATATTTTAAAATTAAAAAGCTTTAACATATGAAACAAACCTTTAAATTAGGAATGAGTAAAGCTCAAAAGCATTGTAGAATATCAACTATAGATAGCTTCTAATAGTATTTCAGGGTTGGATTACTATTTATATAAAAATAGACCATTGTGTACTACTTTCCAGTTACTGCTTTCAACAACTGACAGTTATGCTTAACGACTTAAAAGTATCCACCATATGGGCATTTGTTGATTAGTTCCTTTTCTTGTATTACCAGTGAATACATAACTCAAGCCTGTGTAAAAAAATGATTTGCTTTCATTTTTGCTCCTGAAGTTTTGAACAGAAGATGCATTAAAGAGCTATTGTAAATCCCTTAAGCACAGACATTTAACGGAGACTAATGAAATTACTCATCTGAAGAAGGTATAGAATGTTCTTTTCCTTGAACTAATTATGTTTTTATGATTAGCAGAAAAGAAGACTTTAAAGTCCATGTAGTGTCCCTGCCAACTCATCCTCTAGAAGGGGATAGAGGAGTGTGTGGGGGAAGGAAGGACAAATCATTTAGGAATTGAGTCACTTTGAGAAGGATGAAGAAGGTAGTCTTCTCTGTACACAATGCATGCAGAGTTACTACCAGCCAGCTCTAACGTGACCATTTCTTTATTTCGTTTACTAAAAACCAACCAAACAAATAAAACAAATCTAGATTGGGATGATCAAAGGTAACCATGAAGCTGGTAAAAACACAAAATTATTTTATTTGCCTGAAGAAGTTAGACTCCCCTGTAAATTGATATATGAACCATTATTTCTTTTATTGATAATAAGACGACAGAAACATAGGTAGTTTGCTCTATATCAAAACACTAGCAGAGAGCTGAGTCCAAGATGGTGGGAGTAGATGTTAGTTTCGTCTGGTCCCAGGAATTCAGCTAGATAACTATCAAATCATTCTGAAAACCTGAGAACTCAACTGGAGATCTAAGAAAAGAATATCCGCAGCTCTACAAAGAGAAAAGTGACCACTTTCTGAAGTAGGAGGTGCACAGAAGTCAATCCCAGGCGATATATGTAAAGATACACTGTGGGGAAGGGAGTTGGGAGTAGAGGAGCCACCATCAGCCAGCACGAGAAAGTGGTATGGCAGCGAACACAAAATCTTAACTTTCAGAAGTCCACTCTATTGAGGGATGCCCCTGCCTGAAAGGTGCTCAGGTGGTGAATCGGGGCAGAATCCTAGGGGGGACAGTGTCGTCTCAGGATCCTTGGGGTCGTGGGAAGACCAGGAGTGCCTGAGTTCTCAGGCATCAGAATGGGGAAGACAGCTGCAATCAGTGAGCCCAGCAGTGGGCTCTCAGCTAGGAGTTACCATATCCCTCGAACCACCACCGCAGAGTCAGGCAACTCCTCCCAGAGCAGGGGCCTAGCAAGCAGCAGAACTGCCACAAAACCCTCTCCTCCC
>ML098970.1:0-10870 GCA_003697995.1 Taxidea taxus jeffersonii
TTTTTTTTTTTTTTAAGACTTTATTTATTTGAGAGAGAGAGTACAAGCAGGTGGAGGGGGAAAGGGAGCAGCAGACTCTCCTCTGAGCAGGGAGCCCAGCGTGGGGCTCAATCCCAGGATCCTGGGATCATGACCTGAGCCAAAGGCAGATGCTTAACTGACCAAGCCACTCAGGTGCCCCTGATGGAGGAGCTCTTAATCCAAAGTCTGGTACTAACCACAAAATTAGTTACTATTACCTTAATTATTGACAATGTTTGGGAATTTTTAAAAATCTTATTTTAATCATATTTCGTAAGACTGACTCAAAAACTCCATTTGCTCTCTGGAGGATACCAAGAAACTGGCTTGCTGACCCAGCTGGGGAAGGGACCTCAAGCACTTCTTGAAGAGGGGCATTCATGTCTGGTGCTGGTATCTTTGAGGGGGCTACAATGAAGCCGGGAGTAGAAAACCTTCAAACTGATTTCAGCTGCTGCTTCAGGACACCAAGATGAAGAAGTGAGGCTGGGCTGGAGAGTGGGGATGGGAGTTCACAGTGTGGGAAGCAGAC
Organism: Taxidea taxus jeffersonii; assembly: GCA_003697995.1. Lineage (NCBI taxonomy): Eukaryota > Metazoa > Chordata > Mammalia > Carnivora > Mustelidae > Taxidea > Taxidea taxus. Next base: position 554 of record ML098970.1, read on the forward strand.
AAGTGGCCCACAGAAGTAGCAAGTTTCTTCCCCACCCCCCCACCCCCCTGCCTTACACTTCCTGACACTGCTGCTGGCAGTCTCACCTGAGGCAGCTGCCAAAGCAGAAACATACTGTACAGAGCCCTAGCCACAGCATCCAAAAACTGAGCAGCAAAGTTTGGAACTGAGAGACAATAAGTGAATAATTGGCATAGAGACTTTAGCTGAATAGCTTGGTTACATTTGGAATTTTATTCCATTGAAAGTATTACTTAAGAAATACTTAAAATTTGGGGCCCCTGTAGCTCAGTGGGTTAAGTGTCTGCCTTTGGCTTGGGTCATGATCCTGGGGTATTGAGATCTGCCCCTGAGTCAAGTCAGCTCCCAGCTCGGCAGGGAGTCTGCTCCTCCCTCTTCCTCTGCCCTTCCCTGCACACCCTACTCATGTGTGTGCAGGCACTCTCTCTTTCTCTCAAATAAATAAAATCTTTAAAAAATCTTATTAAAACATTGTAAAAAGATACCTAAAATTTAAGTTTAAAGGGAGAAAATATCTGATAGTAGTCACTGAGCTTGGCTCTGATACACGCTTGGCACTAAGTAAGCACTCAATATATGGTTATTGAGTGAATGAATGAATGAATGAATGGAAGGAAGCAACTCATGCAAGCCTGCATCTACTAGAATTTGTCAAAAGCTACTCTGCACTACTCTGGATGTGGAGGACCCACTGGGAAAAAGAGCATATCGCAGTCCCTACCTCCATGAGGTAGGTCCCTACCTCTGTGAGGGCATGGAACAGATTAATCACATACAAACAAATTAATTTCAAACAGTGCCAGAGGTATGAAGGGAACAAACATGGTGAAGAATGGGTGGAGAACATTTTAGATGTGGCAGGGAGGTTTTCTCTCAGATAGTAACATTTAAGTGGAGACCTAAAAGGTGACAAAGGACCAAAGCATGAAGGCCATTGCAAAGACCTGAGGGAGGACAGAGCTTGATGAGCTCAGGATAGTGACTATAATAGGAGTGTGCTGAGGAAGAAGACAGCTAGTGTGAGAGCTGTCAGAGTCCTGAGACAGCAAGCACTGGGCCTAGCTGGGCTTCGTAGGCTATGCATAGGGCTGATATTTTATTCTATATGTGGTTCAACACACACACACACACACACACACACACACACACACAGAGTAGTATTTTTAGTAGAAGTTATAGGATTTGTATTTCTCGAAGATCACTGTGGCTGCTGGGTAGAGAATGGATCATAGTGGGTCAAGAATAGGAGGAGACTGACTCTATCTGTTTCCCAGGGCTGCCATAACACATTACCACAAACTAGGTGGCTTAAAACAACAGAAAACTATTCCCTCACCATCTCGACAGCAGAAGTCCAAAATCAAGTTGTTACCAGGACTGTGCTTTCTCTGGAGGCTCAAGGGGAGAATCTCGTCTCTCAGCATCTGGTGACCTCAGGCGTTCCTTGGCTTGCAGTAGCATAATGCCTATCTCTGCTTCTGTCTTCACCAGCCCTTCTCTCTGTGTCTTCTCCCTGGTGTCCCGGCACTTCTCCTTTTCTTTTAGGACACTTTTTTTTTTTTTTTTTGGATTTAGGGCCCATCCAGTTACTCCTGGATGATCTCATCTGAGATCCTTAACTTAATTACATTTATAAAGACCTGTTTTTCAAATAGGCAACATTCTCAGGTATCAGGAGGGTGGGGGGGCACAATTCCCCCTGATTAAAGATGACTAAAGTGGTTTGTAGTTGAGGGACAATGGTGGGTTAGAGCAGGAAGTGATCGCAGAGAAAAGTAGATAGTCTGGGTGGTGTATTAGGCTTCCTCAGAGAAAAAGAACCAGTAGGATGTATATACTTACATAGAAAGAGATTAATTACAAAAAATTGCTTCACAAGATTATGGAAACTGAGGAGTCCCAAGATCTGCAGTTGCCAACCTAAAGACTCTGGAGAACCGATGTGTATTTCCAGTCTAAGTTTGAAGGCCTGAGTGCCAGGAGAATTGGTGAAGTAAATTTCAGTCCCAAAGCTGGCAGGCTCAAGATCCAAAAAGGGCTGCTATTTCGTCTGAGTCCAAAGGCTCCAAAAACAGCGATGTCCCAGCTCATTCAGTTGGGCAAGAAGAGGTCATCCTTACCCAGCTTTTTTGGTTCTATTCAGGTCTTCAGTTGATTGGATGAGGCTCCTTCACACTCAAGAAGGCAATCTGCTATCTATGCACTCAAATGTTAATCCTATCCAAAAATTCCCTCACGGATACACCTGGAATGATGGGTGGCTAGTGCCCAGTTATCCTGTGGCCTGGTTAAGCTGACAAAAAACTGACCATCACAAATGGGGTAGAAGGGGAAAAGGGCATCTCATGTTCCAGAAAAAGACAGATACTGGGTAGCCTAATTCAGGATCAAACTGCAGAGGTGAAGGGAGGTCTCTGAGAAGCCAGAGGCTGGTGGATGCTGCTCTTTTGAAGAAAAAACTGAGTCACTGCCTCAACAGTGATCTATCACTTTCTTACACCTTCTACCTTCCCCCATCCCTAGTACTTCCCTACCAACTACTGAGGCACTTTCTCTTCTTGATGATGGAGTCCTTTAGCTACCATAACATTATCACCAAGCAAATGGATCAGTGCAAAGCTGGATTACACTGGGCACCATCTTCTCACACAGAAATGTAATCTATGAAATCCTTTCCTTTACATCTCCTGCTCATGCAGGACAGATCTGGAATATACAATTAATATCAGTCTGTCACACTGAATAAATTCTGTAGCATTCTGATTTCAATCTGAGTGGGTGATTTCTGTACCAGTGAAATTATGAGGTATCTATACTCAAGATCTTCTGGCTTCTGCTACCTTATTGTTTTCTCTGTGTACTAACATGGAAAACCACTGAGATCTTGATATATAAATAACTATATAGACTTGCACCCCAATATTTTCTGGAAACAAACTTCCTCCAAAGTCTGTTTTAGGTAAAGGTAATCTTTAGTTATCTACGATGCAAAACAAATTACTTCAAAACTAAGTGACTAAAACATAAATATTTATTCTGTTGAAGCTTCTATGGGTCAAGAATCTGGAAGCAGCTACATGATTCTGACTGAAGGTCTCTCATGAGGTTGTGGTAAAGATGCATCTGACAGCCTGAATGGGGATGGAAAGTGCTCTTCCAAGATGGCTCACAGACGTAACAGTTATCAGGAGACCTCAGTTCCTTGCTGGCTGCTGGCAGGAGGCTTAAGTTCCTTAGCCTGTGAGCTATTCCCTGGGGCTGCTGAGGTGTCCTCCTTACAACATAGCAGCTGGCTTCCCCCACTCTTCTTCTTTCTTTCTTTTTCCTTTCCTTTCCATTTCTTTCATTCTTTCCTTCCTTTCTTTTCTTTTCTCTCTTTCCTTCCTTCCTTCCTTCTTTCTCTCTCTCTCTCTTTCTTTCTTTCTTTCTTTTTGAGTTAAACTCTACTTCTTGAAGGAAGAAGCATCAAATAACTTGCAGGTACATTTTAAATGTCCAGGTACTCTGGGAGCTCGTTTCTGACATCAAGCAGGCTCCCAGAAATGGCTATCATACAGTGAACGATGAATCTTCTAGAGCATGCTTATTCAGGAAAACTAACAAGCCATAGATTGGCATTATCTCTCCCTATGAGTTAGGTGGTGAGAACAGCAATAGGAACAGCATCAACAAAACATTAACAATAAGAATGGCACCTGATTTTTGCTGAGCACACTTGAGATTGTTAACATCTCAAGAGCAAAAGCCTGTCTAGTTCTCTACTACATTTCCAGCACCTCGAAATATGTGCTCAATAATTATTTAGAATTGAAAGTAGGCATTTTTCATTTTAATGTCACTAGAACCTTCTGAGGTAGATGTTGTTATTGTTCCCATTCTACAGATGGTAGAGCTGAGGTATGGGGGATGAAATAATTTGCCAAAGTGACATGGCTAATAGCAGTAGAGTTAAAATTAGAACCTAAACTATCTGACTTCAAATGCTGCCCCTACCTACTAGTCATAGAGAAACAGATTGATGACTTGCAATTACTGAACCAATACTGGTAACAACAGGCTAACCTGGCCTAATAGAAGGGAGATGAGGCCTGTGTTTAAACAAAACACTGGAAGAGCACCTAGCTGGCTCAGTCAGAAAAGCATGTAACTCTCAATCTCACAGTCTTGAGTTCAAGTCCCACATTGGGCATGAGCCCCACTTAAGAAAAATTAAAAAATAGTAATAACGAAAAACACACCAGATAATCCAAAAAAACTTCCCTTGACTCCAGTGTACAGCCAGAAACACACTTTCAGAGGAGCAGCTACATCAATCCAAGAGGACTAGGCCCGGATCTGTACCCAGAGCTAACATTATCTGGATGGGGTCCTCAAAAGAGCTCTAGCCCCTGACCTCAAAACTGCCCTGATTTCATCTTAAAGTGCATCTTTAAGATACTCTAGAAAAAACAATGTCTACACACACCTCTGGAAGCTGTGTCCATGTTTTTTAGTCTCTTGTCTTACTAAACTCTCACTTACAACTTTTGTTTTGCAAACAGCCCATTTCTTCCTATTGTGGCTTTAGGAAAAAAACATTCCTGAATTCGAAAAAACAAATCTCTGATTCACCCTGGAGTGACTCTATGTGAGGACCAGGGGAAGGTCCATTCCCCAACATGTGCCAAGCTGCTCACGTCTCAGGAGAAGATCCCAGCCTATGTTCTGACTTACGAAATGTATCCAACTCTTCTGGTTTGTCAGAGCCCCTCCTGCCAACTACAGCAACCACAGATGGATACCATGGTGAACACAGCCCAGATGTGGAAGTGTGAGTGAGTGGAGAAAAGTGGCTGAAAGTCCAGGTTCAACTTGAGACACAGGGCAGGTTTCGAGTAGAACCTGGGAACTGATACAGTTCCAGCTCAACTCTGGCTCGAGTCTCGGTTTCCTTCTCAAGAGCTTGTATAAACACAGGCCTTTACTTCTCCAAGACATGAGGTAAATGCGCCATAGGGAGCTCAGTCTGACAGGGGCACAGGGGAAAGGACACACTGGGCCTGAGAACCCCAGGGGTCGAATCTGACTTGTAGACATTATTCACTAAGAACAATTTTTCCCCAAATTTAAATTAGTTACTAACAGTAAAAAAACAGACGTTTTCACGTTTAAAATAATACCAGGGTGCCTGGCTGGCTCAGGTGGTAGAACGTGAGACTCTTGATCTCAGGGTTGTGAACTCAAGCCCCACAGTGGACGTAGAGATTACTTAAAAATACAGTCTTTTAAAAATAAAATCAGACAATTCAGATACCCAAGAATTGAAAACTCAATGTCAGATGGCTTGCATTTCTAAAGGGAACAGTCAGCCAGAGCTGAGTACTGGCTGTCATTGACTTTAGACATGGCATTATCTCTTTAGTCCAGTTTGCCAGTCTCCACCATTCCCTGCTGTTTTTTTGTTTTGTTTTGTTTTTTAAGTACGCTCTTGCCCAATGTGGGGCTTGAACTCCCAAACCCAAGATTTAAGAGTCACATGCTCTACTGACGGATCCAGCCAGGCATCCCAACCATGGCCTATTTTTCAAACCCTGTTTCGTATTAGTAATTATAGGAATGTAACTGCAATATTTTATTTGATTTTTCTGAAAATTACAACACACATAAGTATGTTAAAATGACAAGGTTTCCTCCTAGATTTGCATTTTTGTGAAATTTTGCAGAGTTCACTGAAGCTAAGTCGAGGAAATACTTCCTTTGCAGGTATCTTATGCATATGCTTGGTCTATCACTTGGGTAATCCTGACTCCTACAAATTTCAGAGTTTGGAGCTCCTACCATGACTAACGGGGTAGCTGGCCAGCCTGGGAAAGTGGCAGAGTACTACAAGAAAAGAGAATACAGAAGGAATATGGGGCCCATATTCCACTCACTTAAAAAAAATTATTGGGGCACCTGGGTGGCTCAGTGGGTTAAAGCCCCTGCCTTCAGCTCGGGTCATGATCTCAGGGTCCTGGGATGGAGCCCCACATCGGGCTTTCTGCTCAGCAGGGAGCTTGCTTCCCTCTCTCTCTTTCCCTGCCTCTCTGCCTACTTGTAATCTGTCAGTCAAATAAATAAATAAAATCTTTAAAAAAACTATTTATTATGTATTTATGTATTTATTTGTTATTAACATACAATGTATTATTTGTTTCAGGGATACAGGTCTGTGTTTCATCAGTCTTACACAACACACAGCACTCACCACACACCTACCCTCCCCAATGTCTAATACCCAGCCACCCCTCTCTCTCACACCCCTCCCCTCCAGCAACCCTCAATTTGTTTCTTTTTTTTTTTTTTTAAAGATTATTTATTTATTTATTTATTTGACAAACAGAGATCACAAGTAGGCAGAGAGGCAGGCAGAGAGAGAGAGAGAGGAGGAAGCAGGCTCCCTGCCAAGCAGAGAGTCAGACGCGGGACTTGATCCCAGGACCCTGAGACCACGACCCGAGCCGAAGGCAGAGGCTTCAACCCACTGAGCCACCCAGGCGCCCCGTTTCTTAAGATTAAGTCTCTTATGGTTGTCCCCCTCTCTGACTTCATCGTTTCATTTTTTCCTCTTTTCCCCTATGATCCTCTGCCTTATTTCTCAAATTCCAAGTCAATAAGATCGTATGATAATTGTCTTTCTCTGATTTTGCTTATCATGATACCCTCTAGTTTCATCCACGTTGCTGCAAATGGCAAGATTTCATTTTTGATTGCTGTATAATATTCCACTATACATACACCACATATTCTTTATCATCTGTTGATGGACATCTGGGCTCTTGCCATATTCCACTCACTCTTAACCCAGAGTCAAAGGAGACTCGGGCTGAATGCAAAGGGATAAGGGACATTTTCAGCCTTTGTAAAGAATTAGATTCATCCACCCCAAGTCCATGTGACACTTAAATTTTATTTTTTATTTTTAAAGATTTATTTATTTTATGGGATGCCTGGCTGGCTTAGTTGGTGAAGCGTCTGCCTTTGGCTCAGGTCCTGATCTCAAGATCCTGGGATCCAGCCCTGCCCTGGGCTTCTTGCTCAGCAGGGAACCTGCTTCTCCCTCTCCCTCTGCCTACCACTTCCCCTGCTTGTGCTCTCTCTCTTCTCTCTCACTCTGTCAAGTAAATAAATAAAATCTTTAATAAATAAACAAAATAAACATTTATTTATTTTACAGAGAAAGAGAGAGAGCACGTATGAGCGAGTACACAAGCAGGAAGGCCAGGGAGAGGGAGAGAGAATCTCAAGCAGACAACATGCTGACCATGGAACTGAACATGGGGCCCCATCTCACAACACTGAGATCAAGACCTGAGCCAAAACTAAGAGCTGGATGCTTAACTGACTATGCCACCCAGGCGCTCTGATGCAACAATAAAATTTTAATCTAGCACAGGAGCTGACAACCTCAGCTTGCAAGCTGGTCACCAGTTTTTGAAAACAAAGTTTTATTGTTTTCAAACAGCTATGCCCATTTATTTACATATTGTCTATGACTGCTTTTGCCCTACGAAGGCAGCAGGGAGCATCTTCAACAGAGACTGTGTTGCAAGGTTAAAATTAGGCTGGCAAACCTAAAATATTTACTATCTGCCCAATAGAGAAAACGTTGCCAATCCCTGATCTAGCACCTTGAGTTGCAAGAAAAAGAGGCCCACCCAGGTTAGCTCAAGCTAAGGATGTTTGTGGTCAGGACATAACAGGGAATGTGCTGGATGCCAAGGATATAAGCCACAGAGAAATCAGGCCTCAGTAGGACTAAAAACAACAACTGCAGATCTTTCTTATGGGTCTCTGTTTCTCCCGTCTCCTCTCTGTTCTCTTTCCACTGTCTGCTGTCCTCAACCTGCTTTGAATTCCTTCAGCTTGCACCCGGCTCCTCAGGGCTACCCAGACTTCTACACCATGCAATCCCAAACAGCCTTTCAGCTCTGGTCCCTACTGCTAATGGCCCTGGCTTTTTCTAAGTTTTCCAATTCTAAAAACTCCCATGGAATGAATGTGACTGCCCCAGACCATCTTTTCAACCATGGGACGTTGTTACATGGAGCAGAATGTGTAGTCCACTCAGGAGTGGTGATAGGCCCAGAGCCCTCCTTTAGAAGAGAATGCAACAAGGTAGGAACCAAAACTTAGCTAACTTGTGAGGGACCTAGTCTTTTCTTAAAGTCAGAATTATTCTAGCTCTCTTATTCACAGCACTGACCAGAAAGCCAAAATCTGAATGATCAACATGTCTGAAAAAAGGGGAATAGTTCCCACCTGGAGTATGCTGATGGGTATAAGGTCAGTGGAGGACCAAGCCCATCCCAGGGAGAGACCAGCAGATTAACTATGGAAACTGGTGGGATTTCAAAAATTACAGCCTTGTCCTATCTGGACCAGCAGGAGAAAAGGGGGCAAAAAGAAATCCAGCCTGGAAGAACCTGTCCTGGTTCTACCACAACCTGAGTGCTAGTATACACGTTTCCTTTCTCCCAGTCACCTCTGGGCCTCGGTCCTCCCACAGATCAAATAACTAGGCTGAATTAGACCAGCAGTTCTCAAACTGCCCTCTACATCAGAATCACCTAGGGGCTTATTAGAACATAGATGACTAGGTCCCACCCCCAGAGTTCCTGATTCAAGCACGCCTGGAAAGGGGTCTGAGAATTTGTATTTCTAACAAGTTCCCAGCTGCTGACCTAGCACCATAATTTGAGAAGCACTAGTCTAGCTCTTCACTAAGAATCCTTCCAGATGTAACATACTATGAGTCTAGTCTACTCCTTAGCTTACATTGGATGGAGAGTTTGGACTGTGGGCCAGGAAACCTCGTCTGGGGAGGAGGTCTTTCCCAAGCTTAACCAAGATTACACCGCGTCCCCTCAACCACCTTTCTCGGCCTTTGCCACCACAAAGACCCTTTTACCAGCAAGTCCTGGGCTCCAGAACTGCTTCTCAGCCTGCTGGAAAATGTTGACTTTCTATTTCTCCCTTGGCCAAATTCTGTGGGTAGCGTGGCTCCTCGACACGTAGGCCACACAATCGGCTCTCACAACCCACTTCCTCAAGGTGATCCCACGTCGTTCTGCTGTCCATGATAAACAGCTCCAGACTGGGCAGCCCAAATGGAGGGGAAGCCAGCCTGCTGTGGATCTGGAAAGTTCCCCAGAGGAAGATAGATGGTAGCTGCTTTGCTGGCCCAAGCTAAGGCCAAGCCACAAGCTGGGAGGACATCTCAAGCACAGGCCGCCAACCAGTGATGCAAATTGCCCCTGCAGGGCCTGGCCAGGTCAGAGGGGGCCCAAGGAGCCAGAACCCTGAATGACAGCTGAGCCGGGAGACACTCTTCAGCATCCCACTAAGTCACCAAGAGGTTTCTGAAACAGGTGGCTCAAATTTCCTTGAAAACCCGGAATAATCCCCCATTTGAAGTGTGCGAGAATCTTGTTGTCACCACCTAGTATTAATGGGCAGGACCACAGAAGGAAAAAGGGGTTTTCGGCTACATTTTTGCACACTGACTGGCCTGACAAGCTCAATAAAAGCTTAAACAAATATTAAAAAACACACAGAGAGTCAGGCTGGTTTAAATTAACTTCCCAAGCACTTCACCTACTGTAGGAAGAAATTATAATAAAATGTCAGTGCAAAAATAAACCACGCATGGAAATAAAAATAAAACATAAAATGCCCTCTTATAACTAACTGCTCAGCATGATTTAGTTCATAACAACATATCATTGTACATGAAGTTTTCATAGTCCTAAAGTGTATTTGGGCATTAGGACTGTTGACTCTGATAAATTCATATTTTACACATTGGGAAACTGTCTCTTTCCCAGAAGTCTTATGGATGTAAACCATTAAAACACATATACACACAATCCTGTTAACTTTGAAATAATAATTTGTCTGAATGGAACATGCTGCTTGACCTATGACCCCAAATTCTGTTTCTCTTCAGCACCCTCAGTATGTGTGCTGCCAACTGAGCATTCTTCAGCACCCTCAACCCTTAGCCTGCTGCTTGGACTCCACAATGCCCTTTTCCTCACTGCAAGAGAAGGAAAGAGATGACAGGCTGAGAGGTGACAGGTTCATCTCCAGCCATTCTGAAGCCTCATCCAGAGGTGGAGTTTATGAAGGGGAGAGATACTTTGTAGTCTTTGGATTCATGGGCTATGGCTTGTCACATCCTCCAAACTTTCTTGTGCTTACACAGAGCCAGATATAATGGGAGGTTAAAAGGGAGGAGTGCTTGGTGCTCTCATTCCAAGGACGAATAAAGAGAAA
>RCUC01117376.1:0-31458 GCA_003697995.1 Taxidea taxus jeffersonii
GAGGGAGAGGGAGAAACAGACTCCCTGCTGAGCAAGGAGCCCTATGCGGTGCTTGATCCCAGGACTTTGGGATCATGATCCAAGCCGAAGGCAGATAAGCTTAACGACTGAGCCACCCAAGCGCCCCCAAACCCATCTTCCTAAAACACCAGCCTCACCTCAGGACTCTGCTCAAAAATGTGCAGTGGTTTTCTGTTTTCTCATGTGTACAATATAAATGTTATCAAGGCTGGCTCTTGAAATCCAGAAATCCAGGCCCCTAGAAATCCAGGCCCTTCTTACCTTCCTAAAGTCACTTCCCCTCCCCACAGCCAGGCTCCCCCCTACTGGGTGCCCACATCCCACCCCTGTCCCCAGGCTCCCCTGGAGGCCCACTCTTCCTCCCAGACTGACAGAGGTACTCCAGTGTCCCGTGAGCTTGGAGCATCCTGTGAGCCGCACACTTGGGCAATTATAACCCGCTGTTAAACAATTTTCCGTGGATTACACTTAGCTCTCTGGCTAAAGGATAAAGTCCTCGTGGGCAAGGACTGGTCTTATTTGCCGCTGAACTCATTTCTGAGTCTGGACTGCAGCCAGTCTTGGGTGGCTAAAATCTCTTGGTTGCTGGGCTGATCAGGACATCTGGCCCTCTTTTTGCTTTGTCCCCCACTGTCTTCCCCAAGATCTACACCATCCTCCCAAGTCTCAAATCAGAGCAGCTTTCAGTTGTCCCCACTTATCTTAATCAGATGAGAATAATGGGAGAGATGACGTATTTGAAGAAGCCCGGGGGAAGCAATTGCAAATAGCCCAGCTTCATTTACGAAGGACTTTGACTGTTATCTCATTTATTGTAAGGGAGGCAGCTCTCACCCTCTGGTTTACAGATCTGATAAAAACGTTACAGGGCTAAAGGCTTTGCGTAAAGGGTATGTCAGAACTGGCACTTAGGACCCATCTCTTAAGTCTGGCAATATCCTTTTTCCTACACCAGGTTGCCTCATAGCCAATGGTGATAACAAAGCTAGTTTTATTTAAACAAAATGAAAACTATGTTAATATTTATGCTTAGATGTTGTTCTAGTAAAATGCTAATCATTACTACCCTGATGGGCGCAAAATATTAAAAATGGTTTTGCTGTATTGGTCTTCCTGAATTTGAGATCGATTTTAGGATTAAAATATTATTAGCCACCTAACCAGTTTGGGTGCATCCCAGTGAAATCCACTTAGCCTTTGGGTACTCAACAAAAACACACGTACAGTTTACAAAAACGATTTCTACTTCAAGTGCCTGCTTATTGGTAGCAGTATCATGCCATAGAAAACACAGCAAGTTACTTTTAAGCATTCCTGGAATTGCGAAGCTCAGAAAGCGTTTTGAAGACATGTTTATTTCACGCTTTGTATTCATTTTAAACCCTAGGACTACTCTGTGGAACAAGTGTATAAGAACTGGCATTCTTGGGGCACCTAGGTGGCTCAGTGGGTTAAAGCCTCTGCCTTCGGCTCTGGTCATGATCCCAAGGTCCTGGGATGGAGCCCCACATCCAGCTCTCTGCTCAGCAGGGAACCTGCTTCCTCCTCCTCTCTCTCTCTCTCTCTTCCTGCCTGCCTCTCTGCCTACTTGTGATCTCTGTCAAATAAATAAAATCTTAAAAAAAAAAAAAGAACTGGCATTTTTATCTCCATTTTAAAGACGAGGAAACCAGGGCGCATGGGTGGTTCAGTCGGATTAAGCATCTGCCTTTGGGTCAGGACATGATCCCAGGGTCCTGGTATCCAGCCCCATGTGGCTCCCTGCTCGGTGGGAAGTCTGCTTCTCTCTCTGACCTCCCTTCCCCAGCTCTTCCCCCACCCCCGCTTATGCTCTCTCTCTTGCTCTCTCTCTCAAATTAATAAAATCTTAAAAAAAAAAGAAAAGATGAGGAAACCAAGGCCAGGATGCCAAAGTGGTTGAGACCAGGGTCGCCCAGCTCATTAGTGGCTGCAGCAGTCAAGGATGCACTCTAACTGGGTGATTTCAGCAGAATTCAGGACTCCTTACAAAAGTGGAGGCAGAGCATAGGGAAGCCACGAGGGACAGCCCGTGTTTGGGGGAGCTACCTGGCCCTGAGGAGAGAGGGGGGCACTGTTAGCAGAAGCAGGAGGGAGACCCAGGGTAGGGGGAGCCTACAGCCTGCAGAGACCTAGGGAGAAGTCAGGGGAACTAACACCCAATCTGTCTCTCCTGCTGGGAGCCCCTCATTGGCTAGGCCATAAAGCCAAATGGCAAGGGAGCCTAGGTCTGCAGAGGCCAGCCTCCTGGGACATAAGACAGGGCAGAGAAGAGCAGGGAGTGCCTCCAGGGTGGGTTAAGCAAACAAAAGATAACCAGCACAGAGGTGAACAGTGGCTAACCCTCAGACTTCCTGTCTCCTGTTCCTCCTATGCACTTTCCATAATGCTGTGGCTTCTACACACTGGGTCCTGGCAGAGAATTCCAGAGAAGATCCCTCCAGAGACCACCCTTAGGCCCACAACATCCCTCAGGATTAAACTTCAAGCTAGTTCTCTAAAACTTTATATGTGAGTATTAGCTTCTACATGAGGACAGACTACCAGTCCAATGGGAGCTGCAAATGAGATAGAGTCACGCAGCTGGTACGCAGACCAGGGCATGCTGGTGGGGGCTGGCAGGTACAGAGAGCTCATTCTGAAGTCATCACTGGTTCTTGGCCTTCAACTCTTGTTAGTGATGTGCCAGCATCTTTAATGCAGCTGCAGTGGACATTAGCCACAAGGCTGGCGAAGTTTCAATAAGAGAAGATTCAATAAGAGAAGAATGCATCTGACAATTAAAATATCTTGAGAGAAAGACTTCATTTCACAGAATTGTCTATAATGATATAATTTGCACTTGGCTATTGTGGCTTTATTTTTATGTAATGCCCCTGGTGTGAAACTTCGGGTTTTACGAAAAGGAATCATCCTGGACATTGACAGTGTTCTGCTCACTTGGGTGAGCTCTTTATTCACCTTTTGTCCTTGGTCAGATGGGAGTGAAAGTCATGAAAGAGTCTGACCATGGCCTCTTCCACTCCCGGGAGCTGTGAGAACAGTGTAATGAGAAATGCAAACCAGTGTTCTCCTAGAACACCAAGAGGCCATAGAGAAAGAATTTTCAGTTCCTGTCCTAGCAGAATAGTTTCCAGAGAAATGAAGTTGTGGTCACATGCAACTCTTATGCCCTGAGTGATCACATTCCCGCACAAAAGGTAACAGCTGCGTCTATAGTGACTTTGCTCAGAGTGTATACAGCCAAGTCACTCCCCCAACTCCTCACCCAAATTAGACCCTATGCACTATGTACACACACACACACACACACACACACACACACACACACACACGGCCAACCTCCTCAGGGGAGGTCTTTCCCAGCTCCGCTATTAAGCAGTTTCCCTGGTACCATTGCAATTGACGGAAAAGGCACAGAGATAAACCAATGGAATCTCGTGGCAATGGCTCTGCAGTCTCCTTGCTGTTTCTGCTTTGGGCCTTTTGTATTTGCTAATCCCTCTGTTTGGATTACTCTAGCCCCAGATTTCGGCCTGCGGTGAGCATATACCCTGAAGTGGAATTGCTGGATCCAATGGTAATGCTCTGTTTCATTTCCTGAGGACCCACCGTACTGTTCGCCGCAGTGGCTACACAATATCACACCCTCACCAGCCCGCCTCACCTACTTGCACTTACATATCTTGCGTGGTGTCTGTCCCTACTCTTACTTGAACATAAGCTCCACGAGGGGAGAGACTTGCTTCCCAAGTGCCCAGAACCTTGCTTGGCATGTGGTAGTTGGCATTCAGTTTTTTTTGTTTTTTTTTTTAAGATTTATTTATTTGCCAGAGAGAGAGGGAGAGTGGCAGGCAGAGGGAGCTGAGCAAGGAGCCTGATGCGGGACTTGATCCCAGGACTCTGGGATCATGATCCTCGCAAAAGGCAGATGCTTAACCAATTGAGCCACACCGGCATCCCAGCGATCAGTATTTGTGAAATGGATGCAACAGATTCAGTGCCTCTGAGTTCGTTTGCAAGCCCAACCCCTTCAAGCCAGCTTGATGCCCAGGGTGCCTCCCTTAGCCCACTTCATCAGAGGGATTCTTCCTTTTGATTCTTCCTCCTTTCCACCTTGCTTTCTGGTCATCTGGGAACTCGACCCATCTCTCCCGCTAAATCCAGAGCCGAGCTCCTCGAGGTTAGGGAACACGGTTTGTTTGTTCTTGGCTTTTTGCCACCTTCCTGGCCTAGAGGATATGTGCTGAACACACACTTACCAGAGGAAAGTTCTAATTACCCAAGCTGAGGAGCGACCCTGTAGGGACTGGGCTTGAGGTGCTCCAGAGCTCTCTAGAAAGAGTCCCCCAGTAAACCATTGGCTGTGTGGCCTCGGCACATGTCTCATTCTCTGACCTGGTTCTCCTGGGTCTGATGAGGAGGTTGGATCACTGATTCCTCAGCTTCCTCTTAGATATTTAGGTATGCTGCAGGGCCACTCCTTTGACAGGAAGACTTCAGTCTGCATCTCTCAGGGCCCATGGTCTGAGATGGAGAAAATAAACATGTGAGAAAACTTAAAGACTCAGAGAAAGCTGGTGCCCAGAGCAGTCCTTGCCTGGATGGACAGGTGTACGGGGCCTCCCCCAGTGCCATCCCCCACTGCTAGAGCTTCAGGGCACAAAACGTCAGGAAACTCAAGAGGAATGCATGACCTTTCCATTCTTGTTGAGAGAAGGAAAAAAAATCTTTATAGCTCACGTGATTTCATTGGGTTATTTTAAACTGTTTATTTTTCTGTCCCATCCCCAGGGAGTGAACATTTACAGGCAAAATGTACTTGCCTTTGCTCAGCTATTCATGTATAAATATGACTTGAGCAAAGTCTCCAAAGGACGACCAATCCTGCCTACCCCAGTCCCCTTCCCACTTGTTTCCTAAGAAAGACTTAATGAGTTTGTACCCAAGAGTGAAATGTTTCAGGGACACCTAAAGCCCCCTATACATTTTTAAAATCTTTTCAAATGCATAAACCATGCACTAACAACATTCACAGACGATTTGTACAAATCACTCATGACCTAACAACCCTAACACACAATCCTTTTTTTTTTATTTTTACCAATTACCTTTCAGGTTTACCCATTTGGTTACATAGTTTAAACTGTAGTATCTGGACCATAATACAACCTTGGATTCTACATTTTCCTCTTAACATCTGTAAAGAAATCACATATTTCCCCAGATGTATCTTTTTAAAAATAACCAAAATCTGGGTCAAATCTGCCATGGACTGAGTGCCCAGTGAGTGGGTGCTGGGCTATAGAAGCTACAGAAAGATAAAAGTTGTGTCTGCCCTCCAGGAGTTTTCATCCTCTTGGAGAGATGGTACACACATACATCGAATACTCTTGGAGAGTCCTGATTTTTTTTTATAAGATTTTATTTATTTATTTGACAGACAGAGATCTCAAGTAGGCAGGGAGGCAGGCAGAGAGAGGGAGGCAGGCTTCCTGCTGAGCAGAGAGCCCGATGTGGGGCTCAATCCCAGGACCCTGGGATCATAACCTGAGCTGAAGGCAGAGGCTTTAACCCACTGAGCCACCCATGTGCCCCTCGGAGAGTCCTGATTAATGGGAATATATGTGAGGCCAATGGTGATGCACACATGGTGAGCAGGCATTCTAGGCAGTGGGGAGTTGATCCGGGGGAAGTCGCCTCCCCTTGAAGATGAGAGAGTTGATTTATCCATGATGAGCAGCAGAGACAGAAGAAAGGGAGGGAAGAGGCCGTTCAGACGGGGGAAACTGGAGGAGGACGTGAATATGTTGAACATGGGGCCATATAATCCATTTGGGAGATGCTGAGACATTTAGCCCAACAACTGTAGAAGGCGGATGTGTGAGGAAATGGGGCAACCGAACATAGGCAGGTGGTCATGAGAGAGGGATTTGGAGTTTCCCCGAAAGCTGGACAGAAGTATAAAGCTGATATGACTGGGATGAGGAGGGCACATGGTGAGACTAGCACTATAGTCCCATTGGCCCAGCGGGAGCTGGGCGCTGTGTGTCATCACCGTTGTTCTGTTCTGGAGGTGAAGGGAATCTATCCGTCTAGACATAGCCAGTGGATCAGGGGAGACCTAAGGTACTGGAGGGCAGGAGGTCAAAGGGAAGCAGGGCCCAGGCCTCAGGAAAGAATGACATACCAGAACTCACAAGTAAACACCCAGGGCAAGCCAGGGCCTTGCCCCTCTGGTTCTCTGCTTCATTCTTGCCTAGAACAGTGCCTGGCACAGAAGAAGTCCTCATAAGGACTGAACCAAGTTTACTTTTGCAAAATGTCTGTACAGAGTTCAACAAATCTCTCTTCCTTTTGCAGGCCTCAGTGTCAACTCCCTCAGATAGACCTATTTTTTCAAGTCTGCCTCCTGGTCTTTTAGGGCCAGGTCAGGCCAGGATGCCATGTGAGCCTCAACAGCTAGCCATCCGGAGCCTCGCTGAGGCCTGGAAGGATTGCTACTTGAGATCCTTGTTAGTCATCCTGGCAGCTGCTTCCTGTCGCCCTTCCCTGGGTGACTTCGCTTTGGGCCTCTCTGGGCTGGTAAGAGGATATTGTCTGGACTCATCAATTATTACCAAGGGAAGGCAGCTTGCACAGGAGCACGTGTCCCCTCACCACGTCATCAGCCAGATGAATGCAGTCAGGCTGGGAGGGAGGGGGGCTGACCTGAACCACATATTGCCCAACAGTAGCTCACAGTCTAGCCTCATTCACATAGGAATCAATGTCTGGCATATTTTCACTGCTGGAGATAGAGACAAAACTTCTGAGGCAGGGGACCAATCATTGAGATAAGCAAGGTGGGCAGTAAGAAGTACCAAGGAAAAAGCAGAGGGGTGGGGAATGGAATGTGATAGGGGTTTACAGTGGTAGAGAGTGTGGTCAGGAAAGGTCTCAGGGAGAAAGTGACATTGGAACAATGGCCTGAGCAGAAAGCAGGAGGGAGAACTAGACTATCTGGGTGAAGAGTGGTGCAAAGGTCCTGTGGCAGGAGTGACCCTGGCATGTTGTAGGAACAGTGAAGAGTGATGTGAGAGGAGAGGAAGAGGAAGCAAACCCTGAGAGATCCGAGGGGCAGAGGCTGTTCGAGGTCTCAGAGTGCAGCATGGGAAGCCTTTGAGTTTTATTCTTCCCACATACTGCTCATTGTTGAATTCATGATCCTGCCTTTTCCTGTTAATTCTCAAGGGTGCTGAGACTTCTGTGGGCAGAGGGGAGAATAGAGCAGCCAACAGGATTCTTGAAAGCACATAGCTGTGGTGTGGGCAGCAGGCTGGGCCACCTGTGCTGGGCCCACCCCATGCCCCTGCTCCAGGAGTCTTTCAGGCTGAGAGGACAACGTGGCCTCCCATTTCATGATCAGGAGAAAGAGCACAGATGCAAAGTCAAGCCAAATTAATCCAGTACATAGAATCTGCAAAATGCTGCAGGGGAGCAAGCTCATAGCTGAAGCAAGAGCAAAGGGCTGAGTCTGAGGCCAGCAGTGCTGTGCATGGCTGTGTGAAGAGTAGAAGCAGGTACATTTATATAGCAGTGCCTGGCAAAACAGTGATGCCCTAATGGTGATCCATTTCATTCTAATTTCCAGTGTCCTATACTCCCTGCCCTTTCTGTGTGCCCACGTGCATGAGGCCTCTGTTCAGACTGGTTTCGCAGGCATCACCATGGATGCCAGGTTCTGGGGGGGGGCAGCTGAAGCAGGTAAGCAATGAGCACTGTTGTTTACAGCAAGCTCTTGCCTTCCGGGGCCCCCACCCCCCAGAAGGAACAGAGCCAGGTGGGCAGATCCATTTCGCCTGCGGAATCTCAGCCTCTCCTGGTGACCAGGCCCTTCTGCTCTGAGAGGGTGTGGGTGGAGCCCAGATGGTGGGCCAGACCATTGTCAGAGTTCAGTCAATCTGGTGTTGAACTCAGGCTCTGGCCGGGATCTTCATCCATGTGCCTTCTCTCTCTCCCCCAGGACAATCCAGTTCCGGAGTCCAGATCAAGTCAATCTCACAATCTCTTATTAATTCCTAGCTGCCAGGCACTTTATCTCCTGCGGGGAATACTAAGATTGACAAGGCATGAATGTTCCCTGCAGAGACACTGCATCTATTGTAAGTGTGGGGTGCAGGCGTTCATGTGTGTGCACATGAACTCACATGTGCTCGTGGGAGGCAGCCTGGGATATTAGTGGGAAGCATCCTGAGTTAGAGTGAATTGGTTTTGTCCCAAGTGACCCAGCTCAAGGCACAAGGCACCACCTCACAAAGGTGGGGAGATCCTGCCTGTTCTAGGACATAGGTATGATATGGTCTCTTCTTTATAACAAATAGAAAAATTAAAAGAAGCTTGCACATGTATATGTGTACAAAAAGATCTGGAAGGACACCTGACAAACAGCCACTGTGGTTACCCACCTCCCCCCCACCGCCCCGCCTCACCCAGGGAGTGGAAGGAAGCAAGCAAGAGGAAGAGGCTCTTTTTGCCTTATGCATGTCCTTATTCTTTTTTCTCCAAGAAGCACACGCTACTATGTAATTTTTTGTTTCAATGAATAAGTGTAAACTAAGCTAGTGAGGCAGAGTCGGGGTTTAAATCCAAGCAACCGGCTGCCCCTGGGGCTCATCTGATGGAGAAGATAGCACACACACCTGCAGAGAAGAACCACAGCCAAGGTCGCTGGACAAGGACAGTGCGACATGATTGGTTCAGAAGTCTGGGGATGGGAATGACCACTGAGCCATGGTGCCAATGAAAAAGAAGGACAAGGACCTTCTAGGCAAGGGAACTTTAAGGGGAGAGAACAAAGCCCTGAAGGGTATTAGAGACAAACGCAGGGCTGGAAGGCTCAAGCATTTGAGTGCTAGGGGATGAGTGGAGATGTGAAGAGGAAGCAGCTGCAAGGACAAGGGACTGAACTTTGATGCGGAGGAATTGAGCAACTGGGACTTTGAGGAGAATGATCTAGTAGGCAGTTCCCAAAGTGTGGTTCCAGGACACCCATGGGTCTTCAAGAGCCTTCCGGGGGTCTGTGCATTTAAAACCATTTTCACGGTGATGCTAAGATATTATTTGCCTTCTCTATTCTCATGCTGAGGGTGCAGTGGAGTTTTCTAGAGGCTACATGATGCATGCTGGCATCACCACTCTGATGTTAACATGTAATGGATTTTATTTTGTTTTATTTTTATTTTATTTTATCTTATTTTGGGGGTATTTCCTTTTAATAGAGTAATAAATATTTTTACTATTTCCCACTTAAACATTGAACGTAGTAACTACTGATAGATATAACCCATATAAAGAAAGCTCTTTGGGATCCTCAATAATTTTAGCACACTCCAATATAAAACTCTGTGTGCACAGCTCTGTGTATGTGCACATGACTTTGTGTATGTCAGTGAATAAATGGGCTTTTTTCCTGGGATGGGAATCCAAAGTGCTCATTCGATTCTCTAAGTGATGATACACCAATGCAAAAGTGGGAAATGGTTGGCTTGAAGAGACAGAAAACCCAAACACCGGGACAGAGCAATGGTCCACAGGAGGCGGGTTTTGGGGGCAATGGCATGGTTTTAGATGAGTACCATAATCCCTTTGTTTGTCTCCAATTTGGGAATAATAACTTTGGTCCATCGACTTCAGCAGGGAGGTGTATGTGAACACACTTTGCATATCACAGATGACTCAGAGACCATCAAAATCTATGCCAATGTTAGTTTCTAAAATCCATGGAATTCTGAGACCTTTGCACCCTGACCTCTACCCTTGCTGCATCGAAGAAAAAACGTGTGAAGTTTTAGGTTGGTGTTTGCAGCTTCTCTTCCAGTCACGTTCTGGGGGATGGAACCCAGAGAAAAGACAAGATCTGGGCCCGTCTCTTGATTGGGGTAATACCTGCACGTTCACACATCACTTGTTCTTACATTGTCTGGCTGAGGGCCTGCCTGGCAGCTTGGCTAGACTCCTGCCTAGAAGTGGGATGAGATGAGAATAGGCTGGAACTTGTTATTTACTCCCAAAGGAGCTGTTCCCAGAGACTTAACTTCCCTCTCTCGCCATAGGTGGCTTGCACAATTGCTTCAATATCCTTCCTATGGGAAATGGCAATCTTATTTTCCTATGCTTCTTTCACAGGCCTCGGAGTATTGAATATTTAATAGGGAGTGTGTGCCCTTGTGAGGCCAGGTGTGAGGAAGGGGCTGGAATCAGGACTCAGTCCTCCTTGGAGAACGATTTTGGGCAAGCAAGGTAAGAATGACGAAGGCCAAGTGGCCCATGACAAGGGGAGCCCTCCTCCAATACAGGTTGCACTTGAGGAAAAAAGAGATATAAAACCATAATGATCTCTATTTCAATGAAAACACCCTCTTTATTGATAATGAGCTTGGGAAGATTTAGCTGAGCAAATTCCTAACAATACTTCCTCCAAGTTCTAAGCCAGCTTTTTGTTCTCAAATATCAGGTATGGATTTCTCAATGCCATCTCTTCACGGGACATTGCAAGTTTAAACATAACCATTCCACTGCTGCCCACCTCTGCATTCCACTTTATGTCCTGAAAATGGCTAAGACCTTCCAAAAGGTGTTAATTAATCTTTCAATAAGTTTCTATTTAATAGCTAGAAACTTGACCAAGCTACGTGAGCCTTATAAAACCTTGGACTGTTTGGGAGCTCCTAAGACAGAGTCCAACAGATGTGAATTTGGATTAGCTGGTGACCTAATAGTTGGTAAGCTATTTAACAATTCTAAGCCTTGGTGTCCTCACTTGTAAAAGAGGATCCAAAATGTATTCAATAAATCTATTTTGAATGTTTGACGCCTGCCAGGCTCTCTTCACGTTTACAGGAGCAGACACGACAGACGTGCCCCCCTGCTCCCATGGAACTTATCACAGGACCTGGATACTAAACAAAGATTACATAATGAAGTCATTAAGTCCAACTGAAACGGCATCCACTTCTGCCAATGCTGTGAGGATGAGGGAGGCAAGCAAATTCAAAACTGATGTCCTAATACTACTTATTAGTTTTGCTAACAGTCCTAATTGGAATAGCTCCAGGCTGTGCCTTCGTTCCTCCCTTGTTTTTTGCACGTACTTAAGTGGTTAGAAGCAACGGCAAGCATGCGCCTTAGATATGTGTCCTTTACAGCAGATGAGAAGGCAAGCATTCCTCCTATGTTAGGGACATGGGTTTAATTAACCTAAGGAGAGAAGATGGAGTACCTGGGTGGCTCAATCAGTTGAGCGTCTGCCTTCGGCTTAGGTCACGATCTCAGGGTCCTGGGATCAAGCCGCACCTCAGGCTCCCTGCTCGGCGGGGAGCCTGCTTCTTCTCACTCTGCCTGCTGCTCCCCCTGTTTGTGCTCTCTCTTTCTCTCTCTCTCTGTATAATAAGTAAATAAAATCTTAAAAAAAAAAAAACCTAAGGAGAGAAGCTGAAATTGTTGCTAATTACTGGCAAGAACAGTTTAGTTTTAACACTAACTGGACTGGCCATGCTTACCCTGTGAGCCCCAAGCCTCAGGGGAATGGAAGGTGTGGGCGCAGAGTTTGGCAAAGGGTCTCTGAATCTTTTTTTTTTTGCAAAGCAAAGTACGAAGCTTCCGAAGAGGGAGGGGACCCAAGAGGGTTGCCTGAAGGGTTTCTGAGTCCTGATGTGCATCAGGACTTCCCTCTCCCACAGAGTGAAAGCATATTTTACCCACATATGGACGTGATTATAATTGATGTAGATGCTGATGTGATTAATGCAGTATAGATTCCTTTAAATAAAATGTTGAAGTCTTACCAGCATTTTTGTAATCACATGCTTTCTCCATCAAATCTTATCCTGTCTCTTCCTGGCTTACACCCTTTAACAGCCCTTCATTGCACAGGATAAAGTCCAAATTCCCTCACGGGCACTGCCTGATTCCCCTGACCTCCCTTGGCATGCATATCACCCCTACCCCTATTTATCCACCAAGTTCTAACATGAAGACTCTTTCAGGTCATGGCTTTGAGCACTCACTGCTCAACTCAAGATTTGTTTTGGCATGAACAGATCTAGAGCTCCAGAGTGAGGGAAAATATCCACCCCTCCTGCTAGTGTCATGCCCTCTGAGGTGGGCATGTGGGTCCACTCGGGTTTCTGCTCAAGCGGGTCTCACCTTGGGCCCATGACTGTTCACCTAGACCACCTGTCCCCCCCCCACTTCTTTTTCTGGGAGTCAGAGGTGAAGTCCTCCTAGCTGCTTCTTCTGTCACTGTTGTAGCAATCCTGCTTTACTGTCCCTCCATATGAGTGCACGAGCCATTTTCTGAATTAAAGCCATTTTCCTCTCAAGAGTTTCAGAAAGAAACAATCTTGGAAGTCACAAAACTTCTTGATGTCCATTTTCCATGGACTCTCTTTCTTCAGTGTTACATAGAAACCCAAACGCTATAATAGCCCATATCTCTATATAGCTAGGCGTGAGGATTATTCAAATCCCTGGGGAAAGAGTCATTGATAAAGATGGAGAGAGGCATTTTTTACTCCTCTTCCCACCCTAAAACCCTCCAAAAAACGAAAAAGGGAAACAACTCCATCTTTTAGAAGATGAGAAAAAAGGAACATTCATTCCATTTTTTAATTATGAAATTTCATGCAAATAAAAGGATTATTTAACGTATATGAACAATTTAACTAATCACAGTAAAATGAACACATGTACCTACCAACCTGCTTTTAGAAAACCTGATTTAAGTAGTTCCTTAGACGGTCCTGTGTAGACTCGTCCTGTCACACCCCTTCCTCTCTCTCCAAGCAGTAATTACTATCCTGAATTGTGACTTAATCATTCCCTTCTCTTTCTTTTTTTTTTTTTTAAAGATTTATTTATTTATTTATTTATTTGACAGGCAGAGATCACAAGTAGGCAGAGAGACAGGCAGAGAGAGAGGAAGGGAAGCAGGCTCCTTGCTAAGCCAAGAGCCCGATGTGGGCTCGATCCCAGGACCCTGGGATCATGACCTGAGCTGAAGGCAGAGGCTTTAACCCACCGAGCCACCCAGGCGCCCCTTCCCTTCTCTTTCTTTAGAGATTTGTTCCTCGTGTATATTTTCCTACACAAAATATTTTCAGTTGAGGGAGTTTTTGCATTTATGGAAATCACAGAGTATATTCTTCCATGACTTACTTTTCTTTTCACTCAACTGTATGGTTTTAAAACCCATCTATAGCTCACTCTTTTTTTGTTTTTGTTTTTTTTTAAGATTTTTATTTATTTATTTGTCAGAGAGAGAGAGCAGGAGCGAACACAGGCAGACAGAATGGCAGGCAGAGGCAGAGGGAGAAGCAGGCTCCCCGCTGAGCAAGGAGCCGGATGTGGGACTCTATCCCAGGACGCTGGGATCATGACCTGAGCCGAAGGCAGCCGCTTAACCAACTGAGCCACCCAGGCATCCCATCTTTTTTTTTTTTTAAGTTCGTTTATCTATTTAAGAAATCTCTACACCCCACATGGTCCTTGAACTCATGACCCCAAGATCAAGAGTCACAGGCTCTTCCAACTGAATCAGCCAGGCACCCCAGATCATTCGTATTGATGAATTGCATTCCATTGTCTGAAGATGTGACACTGTATTTACCCACCCTCCTGATAGCTTATGATAGATCATCTGTTTCCAGCTTTTTGTTATCACAGTGTTGAACATTCTTGTACCTGTCTCCAACTTCAATGACACAAAGAAGCTGTAGACTGCCAAGTAAAGGTAAGGGCACTGTTTTGGAAAGCCATTATTTTTCTTTTTTTGTTTTTAAAAATTTACTTATTGGGACACCTGGGTGGCTCAGTCAGTTAATCATCTGCCTTCAGCTCAGATCATGATCCCAGGGTCCTGGAATCGAGCCCGAGTCGGGCTCCTTGCTCAGTGGGAAGCTTGCTTCTCCCTCTGCCTGCCACTCCCCCTGCTTGTGCTAGCTCTCTCTCTCATACAAATAAATGAAATCTTTTAAAAAAATAAATATTTATTTGAGAGAGAGAGAGTGAGAGAGAGAGCATGAGCAGGGGCAGAGGAAGAGAGAGAATCTCAAGCAGATTCCACTCTGATTGTGGAGCCTGACTCAGGGCTTGATGTCATAACACCTGAGATCACAACCTGAGCTGAAACCAAGAGTCAGATGCTTAACTGATTGTGCCACTCAGGAGCACCAAGAAAGCCCATCTTACAGTTCACTGTTTGGAACCACAACTCAAGCATCTGGAATGACTCCCGAGAAGTGACTCCATCAAGGTGTAGCAGGATGTAGGCAGTAGGAAGGTGCGAATCATAGAGAAGTCAGGTGTAAGTACTATATTCATTATCTATGTCGCAGCCCCCTATCTGAGGGAATCTGCTGGGAGTGAGGAGAGACAAGGGAGGGGGAAAGAGGGCACAGTAATTATCAGAAAGCCTGGTATACACTGAAGGTTTGTGTTCCCTCAAAATTCCTATGTTGAAACCTAATCCCCAAATTGAGGATATTTGGGGGTGGAGCCTTTGGGAGGTAATCAGATGGTGAAGATGAAGCCCTCCCAAATGGTGCCAAATTAGTGCCCTTTTAAAAGAGATCCCAGAGAACTCTCTCACCTTGTATACCACATATGGATACAGCACAAAGATGTCCATCTACGAACCAAGTGGGGTCTTCCCAGACACCATATCTGCTGGCACCTTGATCTTGGACTTCCCAGCCTCCAGAACTGTGTGGAAATCAATGTTGTTTTTTAAGTACCTAGCCAGTGGTGTTTTCTTATAGCAGCTCAGACAGATTAAGACAAAGCCTGTCTTAGGGAGTGTTACCATACTGACTTCCTACATCCTGAAAACTGGAAGAATATGGCCCCAGACAAAGGCAAAAACAGATTTGGTGACAACGTTCAAGGAAAATCAATAATTTCAAACTGTGGTCTGTCCAGATCACTGGCCTCATCTTTCTTGAAACTGATTTGTAGCAAAGCTGGTCTATTGGGGCACCTGGGTGGCTCAGTGGGTTAAGCCTCTGCCTTCAGCTCAGGTCATGATCTCACGGTCCTGGGATCGAGCCCCACATCAGGCTCTTTGCTCAGCAGGGAGCCTGCTTTCCCCTCTCTCTCTGCTTGCTGCTGCCTACTTGTGATCTCTCTCTCTCTCTGTCAAATAAATAAATAAAATCTAAAAAAAAAAAAAGCTGGTCTCTTTCAGAGATGAGCAATAATCAGAAAGACTTATGCATAATTAGTACAACTTCCAGTTAAACAAGCTGGTATGCATAGCTTTTCCTCCCCAAAACTCTAATAAAAAAAGAAATATAAAATGGCCTCACCGTTGAAGGAGTGAGAGGCAACTAAATTAGCAAAGTGGGGGAAGATACAGTTTAAAGTGTCTGCAGATCCCGTGAAGGCATGAGATACTGTGTAAAGTGGGGGTGACACATTGGGAGAAAACAGCTATTAGATCTAAAGCCTTTTCTTCCACCCCTTAAAGAAAGGTGACCACCAATGCAAGCAGGAAACTATACATTCAGCCTCTGTAGGAACTAAATCTGAAAGGCTCTTTACTTGGGGACACACATTGTAAAGGAACTGGTGATGTCTTATGGAATTAGAAACATGGGGATCAAGAGTAAGTCTACCCTCTCATATGACCCAGCAATTCCACTAGTGGGTATACACCTAATGGAATTAAAAACATAGGGGGCGCCTGGGTGGCTCAGTGGGTTACGGCTCTGCCTTTGGCTCAGGTCATGATCTCAGGGTCCTGGGATCGAGCCCCACATTGGGCTCTCTACTCAGCGGGGTGTCTGCTTCCCCCTTTCTGTCTCTCTGCCTGCCTCTCTGTCTGCTTGTGATCTCTGTCAAATAAATAAATAAAATCTTTTAAAAAAGAATTAAAAATATAGGTCCACAAAAACTTATACACAAATGTTCATAGCTTTCTCATTATAGTCAAAAGGTGTAAACAACCCAAATGTCCATCAACTGATGAATGGATAAAATGTGGTGTATTCATATAATGAAATATTATTTGCCCACAAAAAGGACTAAAGTACTGATACATGCTACAACATGAGCCAACCTTAAAAGCATTATGCTAAGTGAAAGTAGCCAATCACAAAGGAGAACTTATTTTATAATTACGTTTATATGAAGTGTCCACAGTAGGCAAATCCAGAGACAGAAAGTAGATTAGAGGATGCCAGGAGCTAGGAGAGAGGAATGAGGGTGACCGCTAATGGAAAAGGTATTTCTTTTTGAGGTGACAAAAATGTTCTAGAAACAGATAGTAGTGATGGTTACACAACTCTGGATATACTAAAGACCAGTGAGCTGTACACTTTGAAAAGGTGGCTTTAATGGTAGTTGAATTGTATCTCCATTAAAAAAAAGAAAGGAAAAAGTGAAAACCTGTGAAATCCTCCACAATTTAGCTTTAAATCCAGAGTCAAAATAAGAGATTTTAAATCATGCATCAGTTTGGTTACAATAGTAAATTACTGGAAACAATGGAAAGGTCTGCCAAGAGATTGGATTTAAAAAAATATGCTCTATCATGCCAAAGGAATGTGATGCAACTGCTTAAATAATGTGGGAGAAATATATTTCCTGACATAACATATGACAAAAACATATATGACATGAAGAAAACCAATTGCAAAAGAGAACGTAGATTGTCATCTTATTTTGTAAGGGAAAATTATGTACACATCTCTCTGGAAGTATACATACCAAAATGTTAACCATGGGGCAAAAGAAAAAAAAAGAAGAAGAAAGAAAAGAACAGAGGAAGTCTGTCTCCTGAATGGTGGAACCCCCAGCCCCTTTCTCTCACTCTGCTCCTAGAGCATAAATGGCCATCATCTCCCGAAATAAAGAAAAGAGAGCCGTAAGCAAAAAGCAGATGAAAAACATACATCAGAAGAGGGATTACCTCAGGAAACAGAGTCCAACAAATAATTCTCCATGATCTTAAAGAATGTGAGATGAAACTGTCTGTCTTTGACAAGAGAGCTCAAAGAAAAGATGCAAGAGTGTAAAGAAGAGATTCAAGGCCACAGAAGGGGATGAAAAGTAGGCTGGCCTACTTCAGAAAGAAAGGAAGAAAAAGATAGTAATATCACAGAGATACATACACCAGCAGAAACAATAAGAACTGGAATAAATACAACTGAAAAAGTTTTCTGAATGAATACAGTTGATAACACAAATGAAAAGAAAGTGAAATGGAAAGAAAGCATTGTAAAAATATTCAGAGGAAGGATGATTAATATGGAAGACATGTACAAGGGTACAAATACAGATACAAAGGTTAAAATAAGAAAGATATACAGAGTACAAAAGCTGGATAGTTGGTGTTCCTAAAGTAGAAAATGGAACAGGAAAAAAATAGTCACAGATGTTCTAGAAGCTTTCCTGAAATAAAGATTTGAAGCTACATATTGAAAAGACCGACCATACCCCAGGAAAGAATTGATACAGATTGATCATAGCGAAATTTTCCAGTTTTTCTCCAGTGTTCATTCTCCCTTTTCCCCTTACAGTAGAATGTTTTTAGCTGGATATATAGTCACCCGGAATGAAGACTGTATTTCCAGTATTCCTGTAGTTAGGTAGGGTCATATGACCAAGTTCCGTCCAATGGGATGTGAGCAAAAGATTACTGTATGCAACTTCTGGATACATCCTTAAAGGGAAGGAATCTGATCTCTTTCTCTTTCCTCCTTCCTATTGGCTAGAGTATGCATCTTGGTCCTTGGACAAGGACAGTACCCTAGGGACGGTAAAGCAACAAAATCAAAAGAGCCTGAACCCTGACCATTTCATTAGAGAATTGCTACTGTATCTATTTATATCATTAAGTGAGAAACGCATTCCTCTCTTTTAAAGCCACTGTTATTTTGGGTTTGTGTCTGAATTTCTACCCTAAACAATACACTGATTACAGTATATATTGGTAAAGTTGCTAAATTTAGAGTGAAGGAAAGAATCTTAAATATATCCAAGAGAAGAAGCAAGTCATATACAAGGAATAAAAGTTAGTTAGCCTTTGGCTTCCCCCAAAGCAACACTCAATGCCAGAAGACAAAGGAGCAATATCTGGAAAGATCTGAGGAAAAGAGATAACCCCAAAATTTTTATTCACACAAATGAAGAAAAGATGTATAGTGACACAGATCCTTTGAAGCATGCAAGAATCTATGAGACCTGTAGGAAAACAGACTACTTGACAACAAAACCCCACCAGTGAAGGGTTGACTCCAAATGTAGGAATGGAGAAGTCATGGAAAAAGAACACTAATGAGCACCAGTTCCATTTAGACATAGAGCCAACCAGACAACTGTGGGAATTGTGGTAAAAGCATGGAATGTAAATATTATTAACCTTTCCAATGTGAAAATGATACAACCAAAAAAATCAGGGGGAGGCAAGGGAAGAGGAAATGGGGAAAAGTACAAGTGTGTTAATGTCCTCACGTTTGTTGGCTGGAAGTCAACTGACATTGTCTAAAGGTGAAACATGCTTTTAAAAATGACTCAAAACTCTTAATGTCATCATTTTTCTTAATTTAACAGGTAATTTTTAGGAACCTGTATTTCTTGGTGTCAAGAAATATTTTCTGAAGTTCATGAATTCCTTCAGGTTTTTTATCCTGATAAATGTCATGCTTTTGTTGGAAAGAAAAATGTGATCCCATTTGGGCGGGGGTATTGTGGGTATTGTGGGGGTATTGTGGGTAATGCTATTGTGGGTATTTCCATTCTCTATAAAACTGTTCCCTTTTTTTTTCCCTACACAGATGCAAACATACACTTTCTTTTATTCTCATTCCTATCTGTGTATTTGCAGATAGAAATATCTGGAACAATGGTCCCTACATGTCAACAATTAATTGTCTCTGAGTGATGGAACTGGGACCACATTTATTTAGGTTTTTTACTTTGCTTCTTGACAATTTTTGGCATGCTTCAAATTTTGATAATACAGTAAAAGTTCAATAACCAAGCACAGATCTGACTTGGAACATGCCAAATAATTAGAAATTCTGGATTGTGGGGCGCCTGGGTGGCTCAGTGGGTTAAAGCCTCTGCTTTCGGCTCAGGCCATGGTCCCAGGGTCCTGGGATCAAGCCCCGAATCGGGCTCTCTGCTCGACAGGAAGCCTGCTTCCTCCACTCTCTCTCTCTGCCTGCCTCTCTGCCTACTTGTGATCTCTGTCTGTCAAATAAATAAACAAAATCTTTAAAAAAAAAAAAAGAAAGAAATTCTGGATTGTTAGATTTCCTGGGTATTCGTCTATTGCTAGTCCAAGGCATCACAATTTCACAAATGTATTTGTAATGTACTTAATTAATCTGTGTTTCACCTTAAAAGTATAATGATTTGGGGCACCTGGGTCGCTCAGTCAGTTGAGCATCTGCTATGGGTTTGGGTCCTGATCCCAGGGTCCTGGAATCAAGCCTCAAGTCAGGTTCCTTGCTCAGCAAGGGAGTCTGCTTCTCCCTCTCTCTCTGCGCCTTCCCCTGGTTGTGCTCTCCATCCTGCCATACATAGACAAAATCTTAAAAAAAAAAAAAAGAAAGTATAATGATATAAGTATAATGATTTAACCCATATTCTAAAATAATATACTCCAGTTCGGTCATATTAGAAATATAATCGACTATAGCAAAAACACACTAATAATTCAGTCCCTGAAAACACAATATACATTGCAGATGATAAGTAAATATATTACAGTAGATGCATTACCTGAGTGGAGTTGATTTGAAAAGTGAAATAAGGGGCACCTGGGTGGCTCAATCAGTAGAACATGCAACTCAACTCTTGATCTCAAGGTTGTGGGTTTGATCCCCACCTTGGTTATAGAGATTACTTAACGATAAAATCTCAAAAAAAAAAAAAAAAAAACAACAAAAACCCGCAGTGGGTGTTAATAGCTGAATAGGATTCTATCAGATGATTCTACTTGGCAAATTCTCAGTTAGACCATAAGGTCATTTCCATTTTTTTGCTAATATAAACAGTTTGCTTACATCCTTAATTTTTTCTCTGAGATAGATTCCTACCAGAATCTCTGGGTCACGGGAATGTGTATTTCACAGGAATGTATATTGCCCGGCTGCCTTCCAGAAGGTCCTAGCTAGTTTCGCACCTCCACCTGCACTTCAGAAAAGAAAGTTCAGGCCTTCTCACGAGGTGTTATTCTAGGAGAGATGAACTCTGAGCTTTCTTCTCAGGTGCCTGGGGAAGTGCACTCACTAACTGAAGACTTAGACTCTAAGGCATGCCTTAGAGACTGGCTGGTGGGGGCGGGGCTTTGGGCCATTTAAAGCATCCACGTGGTTACACCCCAGTGGACAAATCTAGCCCTAATTCCCATGCCTGTCTTGTCCTTCATTTCCCATTTCCCCTGCACTGCTCTTCAGAAGCCAGCTCCATATAGACATGCTTGTGCTTGGCACCACAATGTGTTTGAATTGCTCAGTTCATTGGTACCCCGCCCTCCCAGACAGGAGTTCCCTGAGGACCGGAAGCACAGCTGCCTGGTCCCCACCGATCCAGCCCAGCGAGGAGAGCAGCGCGCCAGGCCCTTGTTTAATGTAGGGGTAGGAGAGGCTGGGAATCGGAAGCCGCTGACAGATCAACTAGACGCAGCAGAGTCTTCTGGTGGTCTCTCCTCTTCCTCGTCCCTATAATCTGCGTTGTCAACTTTTGTTTCTCACTCTTCCCTCTCCAAACCTCTGGGCTACCAGGCCTTATTCAGGTCCTTAGGGCATATCACTTAAACAATTAGCTTGCCCCTTAGCTGAACGCCTTGCGTCCCACATCCTCCTGTTTTAGCTCATTAATTCTCACATTCCCTGGTTCTCTTTTGAACATAAAGATCTGGCCCCACCATACCCCTGCTCATAAACCTTCAAGGCTTCCCATTCCCTCTAGAATCCTTTCAGTGGAGGTTTTGGCCCCTTTCACCTTGTTTTGGCCTTCTCTTCCCCCAGGATTCTGATGACCCTATTTTAAAGAATACAAAATGAATCAAAATCCCCTCCCCTGCCCTGGGCCAAGAAGCCACCTGTCCTAATGCCATCCTTTGTGCATGCTCTTTCCTGCACCCAGAACGCTTTCTCCTGTCTAAATTTCTGTTGAAGGCCCAACTCTGCAGTCACCTTCTCTATGAATCTCTCCCTGTCTCTCTAGACAGCTCATTACTACCTCATTTCTCCTCCCAGAATTCTTTGTTCACATCTTTACAAAAACAATTTTTTAATGGTAGAATATTCAGCTGATTATTAGCATTTTCCTAAAACGTGTGAATTCCTAAAGGGCGAGGACTGTGTTGTCTTCATCTTTCTATTTCTTGAGCCCAGCATCACCTGCCACAGTCAGTGTTTGTAGCAGAAGCTGCTTGTTGCCTACATCAGCATTCCGTAGTCAGCCCATTTGGGGCAGGAATCCACCAGCTGAAAGATATTGCCTAGATTCCTTTGGGGCCAGGTGTGCCCACGTGATTAAGTTCAGTACATTAAAATGTTAGTGGAAATATTAGGTGGGACTTTCTGGAAGTGTCCTTAAAATAGAAGGGAAATAGGGATGCCTGGATCATTCAGTCGGTTAAATGTCTGCCTTCGGCTCAGGTCATGATTCCAGGGTCCTCAGATCAAGCCCCAAATTGGGTTCCCTGCTCAGCGGAGAGCCTGCTTCTCCCTCTGCCTGCCGCCCCCCTGCTTGTGCTCTCTCTCTTCCAATCTCTCTCTCTGACAAATCAGTAAAATCTTTAAAAATAAATAAATAAACAGAAGGTAAATACCTTTCTCACTATTCATCTTTCCTTCTTCCTCAAACACAGTGGTGACGACTGTGACTTGAAGAGCCATACTGAATGGTAAGGGATCTTGGTTTCCTGATGACTGGAAAGGCTCCATACTAACCCCAGTTTCCCTACTTCTGGGCTTCTTTTACCTTCTTGAAAAACACAAGCCGTTATTAGCTTTTCCCCTCTGATATGTAGCCAAACATAAGCCCCACTGATTCAGTAGCCAATAAATGTTTTTTGAATGTGGAATAACTCCCAAATTATGTAACTTTTATTTTGTCTTACCTACCAATGAACTTGGAATAAGACTTAGCACTTCATTCTATCAATGTATCATCGTACTTTCCTTATGTGTGTCTGTCTTTATTTTTTTAATTGTCTTTGCCTATATTTTACTAATTTTGTAAAGTTGATTCAAATTTGTCTAAAATACAGATGGGGTAAAAATTGTAAATAAGTCAACTTTCAATTTAAAATATGGACAGTCGGAGTGCCTGGGTGGCTTAGTCAGTTAAGCATCTGCCTTCAGCGCAGGTCATGGTCCTAGAGTCCTGGGGTTGAGCCCCACATTATGGGAGGGGGGTCCCTGCTCAGTAGGGAGCCTGCTTCTCCCTCTGCCCCTCCCCCTGCTTGTGCTCTCTTGCTTTCTCTCTGTCAAATAAATAAATAAATAAATAAATAAAATATTTTTAAAAAAATAATGTGTAGGGGCACCTGAGTGGCTCAGTGGGTTAAAGCCTCTGCCTTCGGCTCAGGTCATGATCCCAGGGTCCTGGGATTGAGCTCTACATCGGGCTCTCTGCTCAGCGGGGAGCCTGCTTCTCCCTCTCTCTGTCTGTCTCTCCGCCTACTTGTGATCTCTGTCTGTCAAATAAATAAATAAAATCTTTAAAAAAAAAATAACGTGTAGGGACGCCTGGGTGGCTCAGTTGGTTAAGCAGCTGCCTTCGGCTCAGGTCATGATCCCAGCGTCCTGGGATCGAGTCCCATATCGGGCTCCTTTCTCGGCAGGGAGCCTGCTTCTTCCTCTGCCTCTGCCTGCCACTTTGTCTGCCTGTGCTTGCTAGCTCTCTCTCCCTCTCTCTCTGACAAATAAAAAAAAAAAAAAATAACGTGTAGATGATCAGAGCTGAAAGTCCAGGACTGGGGAGCAGCAGAATCATACCCACATACTAGAAAGTCAGCTCTGTGGTCCTCCTGGCACTCCCCCCACGGATTGCCTCAGCAGGCTGTCTTCCAGGCAGGGTTTGTCAACATCTTTCTCTGTGACACAATGTGGGCCAGGGCACACACCCCCAAAGGAAGTTTTGTTTTGGTAAGTGGATGTGGCAGATAGCTGGCAGAAAGGCTGAGTAGGAGGAGAGGAGATGAAGAGGTTGACTGTTGGAAGGTGCACAGAATCAAAGAATAGGACCTTGCTCTATGGGTGGGGAGCCCCAGGGATAGAAGCGACAAGCAAAGATCCTGTGACTAATGTTTTAGCTGGGATTCTTTCAGACTCAAGCAATAAATACCAACTCTGACAAGTTTAAGCAAAAGAGAGAGCATGGCATCCATGGAAGAATTTCAGAAGCTCAGTACAGACATCTTATGATGGACGATGAGGACTGACTTCCACAGACCGCACCCTGTCATCCCCTCACACACACATCCCAAGCCCTTCATCATACCAGCGAATTATATTCCCTTTCCTTCACAATTCCATCTTCCCTAGAGTAATGTCTTGTTTTTTCATTTGCCTGGTTTTCTACATACTTCTTGGTAATCCTATCTCAATCTCCTCCCTCCCCCCAGAGTGGTATAAATCTTTTAATCATGTTCAAGCAAGGAACATTCCATCAGTTTCATCATCTTGAAGAAATCTCTCCAGTGCCTTTGACCTGATCTTGTCTTCTGTGGACTGCTCTTTAGGACTGCTGTGTAGGATGGTCATGGGGTCTCACTTGACCATCACCCTGGGGATGTCTTAGATGCACACATATTTAAGAGTGGGGCACGGAAGAGTTCCTTAGAAACCCCATATACACATGTGGGGCTTGCCACCTGGGGACTTAAGTGCAGAGTAGTCAGTCTGGGCCAGTTCATTGGGAAACCTCTGATGTCAGGATCTCTAGGTTTTTTCCTTGGGTTTATTCAGACTTCCCAGAAAAGTTTCTGCCAGTCTCATGCTCAGAGGGAATAAGTCTGTCAGTGTTCTAATTGTGGAATGGGGAAAGAGGGATGGTGGTCTCCTCGTTTAGTATGTAGGATGTCCCTGCTTAAGCCCCCTGTTTCCGGTATGCCACCTATGCCCTCAACTGTGACTGATGTCTTCCACTCCAGAAAACCTGTTTTTATCCTTTCCTAGTGGAAGTCTCTAGTGTCTCCTGCTGGGATAGAGGGGGGACAGCCACTCACCAAGGGCAGTGGAGGAGGGGTTGGGGGTTTAATTGTTTTTTTTTTTAATCAATATTTAATCAGTCTTCCTGTTTTTATGCTCAACTCTACCCTTACTCCAAGTGAGTGGTACCTGCTGCCTCCTATCTCAAGCTCCTGGGGGTTCCGTGTATTGGGGGGAGTGTACTGTTTTTTGGTTTTTGGGTTTAGGGTTCCACTTTCTCAGGTCTTCTAACTCAGTTTTCATGCAGCCATCTAACTTTCCAGCTTCCAACATTTTGTTGCTCTGTCTCCTCCCAGATTCTCTTTGTTCTTGTTCATTTATTCCTTTTCGCAAATTCCTCCACTATTGTTTTAATGGCCTTAAGGAGGGAAATACTGATTTCTGCTGACTTTCATTGTTTAAAATTTTATGCAGGGAAATACACTTGCCTCTCCCAGTCCCTAGGAAGTGAGCATTTGTCCAGTTTATGTCACGAGTCCCTCCTAAGCCCATTAACTTTGGCAAGGAGAGTAGAGGCCTTGGCTGGTGTGGGAGGGACCAATAGTATGGTGGGGGTAAGAGTCATATTTTACTAACAAGGCAGCTCCCATGGTCATGGAGATGGGGAAGGGCAGTCCCTAGGAAAGGGACTCTAGAGGGATAGTTCCTCAGGATCTACTACAGCTAGGAAATAGGAGATTGAAATCTGAAGCTCTTTTTTATTCTCCCCACGCTGTTGGTCGTCATAATGAGGGCAGAAACGAGATGGAGGGGATAGGAGGAAGAAGGAGCCATCGCAGCTGCTGGGGTAGGTAGGAGCTGCTATCCACAGGAAACTTCTGAGTCTTGGCTGCTACTGGATTAGATAAGGGAGAAGACAGTCTACACACAGCGGCTGGAGCAGGCAAAGGGACAATGGGGAAGTCTCCGAGAGGGTGCTGAATGGTTAAGCCATGGGGGAAGCACTGCCTTGAGGAAGAAGGTTGCCCTGCCAAGTACGCATCAAGAATTTCTGGGAGGGATGCCCGGGTGGCTCAGTCAGTTAAGTAGTCTGCTCCTTGCTCAGTGAGGAGCTTGCTTCTCCCTCTGCCTGCCACTCTCCCTGCTTGTGTGCATGCTCTCTCTCTCTCTCTCTCTCTCTCTCTGACAAATAAATAAATAAAATGTTAAAAAAAAAAGAATTTCTGGGAGTCTTTCAGGGGTGGCTCACAAGGACTTAGGAATACATGGGCCCTTCTCTGGCATTAGGGCTGCCCCAAGTCTCCCACCAGATATCCTCTGGGCACCACTAGTTTCCGGGAGATACTGGCATTTTGTGATGCCAAAGTGGCACATGGTTCTGTTGCAAAATGGGGCAAGACCTGTTCACCCCTACTGTATTACATTTGTCAGAGGAATCCTAAAGCCACTTATGGCCACACCAACTTGAAAAATAAAAGCGTTTTCCATTTCTAACCTGACACATGGTGCCTCTCTCCTCCAATGGACATGACTCTCCTCCAACAGCTCTTGCCTGGCCCAAGCTGGTCCCACCTTTGGATTGAGCGCTCTCGCAGAAGTCTGCTCAGTCACTCAGGCCAATTAGCTGCTGGGTACACTCTTGTATATCCAAGCCTCAATTTATGCCCCAGATTATGTTTTCCTAATCTTAACGTGTTCAGTATATTCTCTGGAACATGTTGATTAATGTTGAGGAGATTCAACAAAGAGGTGGATATGTGCTGCCTCTCACACTCCTGGGAGTGAACACGGATGAGATTCAGTATATGTGTGTCTGAGGACAGTCCTTTGTAAACTAGGACTAGCACTGCTTTCCGTTGTGGTAACAGGCGACCAGTGGGGGCTTGACCGTGGAATGAGCAAATGGGCCAGCAAGCCAAATCTGGCCTGTCCCCTGTTTTTGTAGAGCCCGTGAACCAAGAATGGTTTTTACATTTTTATGTGATTGAACAAAAATTGAAAGAAAAATGAGGGGACTCCAAAGTGGCTCAGTCGGTTAAGCATCCAACTCTTGATTTTGGCTCAGGTTGTGAGTTCAGGGTTGTGAGATCGAGCCCCACATCAGGCTCTGTGCTGGGCCTGGAGCCTGCTTAAGATTCTCTCTTTCCCTCTCCCTCTACCCCTGCCCCCCCACACCGCTCCTGCTTGCACACACTCTTCTCTCTCTCCCTTTAAAAAAAAAGGGGGAGTGCGCCTGGGTGGCTCAGTGGGTTAAAGCCTCTGCCTTCGGCTCAGGTCATGATCCCAGGGTCCTGGGATCGAGCCCCACGTCAGGCTCTCTGCTCAGTGGGGAGCCTGCTTCCTCCTCTCTCTCTGCCTGCCTCTCTGCCTACTTGTGATCTCTGTCAAATAAATATAATCTTTAAAAAAAAAAAAAAGGAAGAAGAATGAGATCTTGTGACATGTTAAGGTTATATGAAATTCAAGTCTCAGTATGCATAATAAAGTTTGACTGGAACGTAGCCATACTCTTTCCTTCATGTGTTGTGTGTGCTGTTTCCACGCGACAACAGTAGAGTGAAATAGTTGTGACAGACATTGTGTAACCTGCAAAGATGAAAATATTTACTATCGGTTCTTTACAGAAAAGACATGCTGATCCTTGGCTTAAATCATCAAAAAAAAACTTTATTTACTTAAAAAATCTGAAAATAGGCATTTCCGGGGTTTAGTTCAGCAGTTGCACAAAGTCCAGATGCGGAGTTGTCATCTCTAAAACTCACTGTCTGGTCTCATCGTCACAAGATGGCTGCATCAGCTTGGAGCAGGACTTACTCACAAGATCACATCCAAAGCCAGGAAACAAAAGAACAGCAGGGAGGCAGAGAAGGGCCTTATTAGCATGCTTCTTTAAATTTATCAGGGAGGCACATTTTTTTTTTCTCAAATTCCCCTGAAAAGACTTATCCTCAATCTCATTGGCCAGCACTAAGCCACTACGTCATCCTATCCCATCCCATCATGGTAGTGGTTGAAACAGAAGGAGGAAGACACAGCCATTGAGACATTGTGTGGCTGACTGTGTGACTGCCACCTGCACAAGCTATGGCTCTGGCCAGCTGGTGAGTTAGGGTCAGGGATGTGAGAGCCAGCTGTGAACATCTCTTCCCTACCCTGCATTTAGTGAGGTCTCATGGGTAGCTGGAAGCCAGCTGAAACTGACCATGCTGGGAGTATTGATGTCACAGAAGTCACCTAATACTATAAATCAAGTGTTTTTATCAGCACACCACAGATGAGGGATGATTTTTATTTGGCTTATACTTTCCCAAGTTTTCTACAAGAACACGAATTAATTTTATAATAGGAAAGATGTATTTATTTTATTTATTTTTTTAAAGATTTTATTTATTTATTCACAAGCAGGGGGAGGAGCAGAGGGAGAGGGAGAAGCAGACTCCCCGCTGAGCAGGGAACCTGATGCGGGCCTTGATCCCAACACCCTGGGATCCTGACCTGAGTCGAAGGCAGACGCTTAACTGACTTAGCCACCCAGGCGCCCCAAAAGCAGAGTCTTGAAGAGATATTTATACACCCATGTTCATAGCAGCATTATTTACAAGAGCCCAAAGGGGGAAGCCACCCAGCGTCCATCTATAGATGAAGGGATTAAAAAAATAAGGTATATGCATGCATGCAATGAGATATTGTTCAGCCTTTAAAAGGAGAGACTATTTTGACACATGCTACAACATGGACGAAACTTGAAGACATTATGCTAAGTGAAACGAGTCAGTCACAAAAAGACAACGTATGACTGCAATTACATGAGATCCCTAGACTAGTCAAGTTCAGAGACGGAATGGAATGGTGGTTGCTAGGGGATGGGGGCAGGGAGGGGAGAACTGGGAGATATTATTTACTGGATACAGAATTTCAATTCTGCAAGATAAAAATAATTTTAGAAATTGGTTGCAGAACAGTGTGGATATACTAAACATTACTTGATCATTTACTTAAAAATGGCTAAAATGGGGGATGCCTGGGTGGCTCAGTTGGTTAAGTGGCTGCCTTCACCTCAGGTCATGATCCCAGTGTCCTGGGATCGAGTCCCTCATCGGGCTCCTTGCTCAGCAGGGAGCCTGCTTCTCCCTCTGCCTCTGCGTGCCACTCTGTCTGCCTGTGCTCACTCTCTGTGACAAATAAATAAATAAAATCTTTAAAAAAATGGCTAAAATGGCAAATTCTATGTTACAGGTATTTTACCACAACTAAAATTTTTTTTAATTTTCTGGGGACAGTGTCTAGAGGCATTTAGATGACCCAGCATCTGACGTACCATCGCAGACTGCCCTACGACACAGCCTCTGTCAAAACCAGGCTGTCCTGAGCTCCTGGCAAGAGAATCGTTTCCCTTTATACCGAGAAGGTTAGGAAAGCACCAAAACATGTGTGGGGCTTCCCTGGGCTGACATCGAGGAGGTCATGCTGTGAGACCTCACCTTCCTAGCAAGTCGTCTCAAATGAACAAACATATCAGCAGGAGCGATGGTGGTTCCATGTCTGCTAAATGTGTCCACGATGGGATCAGATGTGCCTTGCTACTGAGGATCAGAAGTATGAAAGTGTTGAAGGACAGAACATAAGCACAGAGGCAGAAATTTAACAACAACAACAACAAAAAAGAGCTTTTTGAGTAACAGAGCTTTTTTTTTGTAAAGGTTAACTTAAGCTTGAGGTGGAAACTGGAGTTAAAATATTTTGAGTCCAGGTGAATCCAGACTCGAGGACAGACTGACTTCTGAGGTCGCTGAGGACAGCAGCTGGTAACTTGGGCTAGACCGTGAAATCCCTGAAGACCACAAGAGCTTAATTTCTTGACGATTTGGGTTAGAAGCAGAAGCAAAGACAGTCCTGCCTCCTTCTGATCTGGGGTGCTCCTTTCTGAAACAATGAAGAAAACCAGGCTAGGATTACACTGTGGTCTAGTTTAAATGTCCACATGTAATTTCTACTTTAACATAAAGGATACAATAAAATGGCATTGTACTTTTTTCACAGAATTTTAAAGAAAAAGGAGTCCATTGTGCATCACAGGCAGGAAGGCCAGTCATTAAGCCACACGCTGTTTTGTTTGTCTTTTCATTTCTGTCAGGGACTCTCTGTCGGTGTAAGTATAATCCTACTTGGAAATAACATCACGAATCTAAGACCTGTGGTGACAGTGAGACCCAAACCTGATGGCCCTCCTGCCAGCCAGCCGCCCAGTACCCGGAGGGAAGCCATCTGGGGCCTGAGAGAGACCACAGTTGGCTTGAGAGGCCTAGTCAGAACCACCCTGTCCTGGGAATTGATTTCAGCTTTATGGGTGGACGGCAATGTTCTCCAGTGTCTGATCTCAGTCTTCTATCTTTACGCAGATTCAGCAACTGCATCCGTGTGGGTGTCTCCAAGCCCTCACTTCCGCCTGACCTCTCTGGTCACTCCAGTCCCACGCTCCCACCCACCTGAGAGAAAGGTCCACTTTGCTGCCTGACCAACGTGGGCCACAAAGCTCAATGCTCCAAACTGACCTCATTCTACCAC
This sequence comes from Taxidea taxus jeffersonii, assembly GCA_003697995.1. Taxonomy (NCBI): domain Eukaryota; kingdom Metazoa; phylum Chordata; class Mammalia; order Carnivora; family Mustelidae; genus Taxidea; species Taxidea taxus. The sequence goes on from RCUC01117376.1 coordinate 29,757, forward strand.
CCAGACCTGAAACCCAGAGTGATTTTCAACTCCTACCTCTGCCTTGGCACAGGGACCCGGTTAGTCACCAAGCACAGTCCCCCGCTGCTGGCAATAGCTTTCACACTCATCCCATTGTAGACAGCTGGGAGGCTGCTATGGGCATCTAAACTGTCAGGCAGATCAGGCCGAATGGGACCCTGCCTGGGGCAGGCCAGTGTCAGCATGGAAATCTGTCACTAACCGCCAGAGCGGTATGTAACGGGAGCAACGGAGCGATGGGTGAGAGGAGGAGACGTAGTCAAGGTCAGTGTCAGATTCCCAGGCTAAGCAGGGTCAGACAGGCATGGAAGTCATGAGCCGGAGCAGACCTGAGAGCTAAGCTGGTCTGAGCTCACAGGACAGAGCAGGGACACTGTGACTGGCTTCTAGGGACAGAATTGTGCTTTGGGGGGTGGCAGTGGGATCTCTTTGGAAAGCCCAGGCCTGTGATTTCCTAGCTGTGTTGTGTGGCCAGGCCTCATGGAACTGTGTACCCTTAACACGCTCCTTCTTTTCCACCATCCTACCGTACCCCAACCCAGAATGGCTCCTTCATTGCCTTGACTTTGAGAAATATATCTCTACCTGGGAGGAGACCATTATGAATAGGACCTTGCAGCCTCTGGAGGGGGAGCTACTAGCCTCTGTTGTACACCTGCTGAGGCCTTTTGTGTATTTTTTTTTTTTTTTTAGAGAATCTTTTTTTTTTTTTTTAAAGATTTTATTTATTTATTTGACAGACAGAGATCACAAGTAGGCAGAGAGGCAGGCAGAGAGAGAGGAGGAAGCAGGCTCCCCGCCGAGCAGAGAGCCCGATGTGGGGCTCGATCCCAGGACCCTGGGACCATGACCTGAGCCGAAAGCAGAGGCTTTAACCCACTGAGCCACCCAGGCGCCCCCTTTTGTGTATTTTATCACATTCATCCTGGCAGATAGATGGGGCAGACACCTGAGATAGGTGGGGACAACTGACATTTATTCGGTGACTTTGTTTTTATTTTATTTTCACAAACATGAACTCATTTGAGCCCATGGTAACCCAGTGAAGTGATCAGAGCCCTACTTGGCAGATGAGAACACAGGGGCCAGAGGGATTACAGTGACTCCCTAAACTCACCCAGGTCCTCGTTACTCCGAGTGTGGTATATCAACAGCACCCGGGAATTGTTAGAAACACAGGAGGCCAGTAGGCCTGGGCGCGGTGGGTCTTTTAGACCAGGCGAGTGGGCGCAGGTTTGGTCCTCCAGGCAGTGTCTTTGCAGGGTCTTGGCTGGAGAACGTCCTAGTGTCTCTTTCCCCTTTGTTTCCTCACCCGTCTCCTCTTCTCAGGAGAACGTCTGTTTACGCCATTGCAGCTTGTAGAACTGCTCCCCGCCCTTCCCCTACACCTAGAACTGAGTCCCCCAGGCCCCATTCCCTCTTCCTGAGTCTTGATAAAGCTGCCACTCTTCACCCAGGCAATCGGCCGCTCACCTTGGGAGTGATCTCTAACTCCTCCCCTTCTAACGACCTTCACTTTCAGTTTAGTTGCCTCTGCGTGAATTACCTCTGGTAAGAACCATTTATCTCATAATGTCTCCCTACCTCTCCTGTCCCCACCCCACTCCGCCCCCTTGCGCAGGAATCTGGAGGCTTCCTTTGTGGAGTTCAAATTCCGCCTCTGCTACTCTTCTCAGCTCTC
>RCUC01117377.1:0-18023 GCA_003697995.1 Taxidea taxus jeffersonii
TTGGATTTTATTCATCATTTATATAATCACTGAAATTACAGATGAAATAGGCCATTATGTCATCCAGTCTGTCTTGCTAGCCAGTGTGTGTATATTTTTCTTTTATAATGTCCCATAAAAGCATCCTACACGGGGTTAGATCATAATAATCTCTTGGCCATTTGTGGCAAGTGCAAACTATCCAAATGAACTGGGTTTTTGCCTGATTCCCATCTGGAAGACTCTTGAAGTCTCTCAGTCTGAGCCATCGTGCCTCTTGCTTTGTTCCCTACAACTCTGAGATGCCAGCCTAGTCAGCTCTGCCTGGATGGTGTATCCAGGACCCATGTCATTTACAGGCTCTGATGGAAGAGACTAGGTGTTTCGCTGGGTGTATTTTTCAAGCAAGAATGTGTGGATTGTTGGTGGGGAGCTGGAGGCAGGGTCTTAGAAAGTCGAAGTTCTTTGTGAGAAGTTTTCAATGGTCTATTTTTATATGGATGACTATAAAAACACATGTGAGTGTGTTGTGGAGAATCTGGAAGGCCTTCCTTTAGCTGAACACTGCCATGTAATTCCAGTACCCCAATTGCGTTTGCATGAAGTCCTTGTCTCACCGGTGAGAAAAGCCATGAGCTAGAATTCACTTGCATCCTTGTGGAGACCAGAGGACATCAAAACATGGTCAGCAAAGGGTGAATTCTCAGAATTTGCATCGAGAGTAGTGCTAGAGGATGAAGTCACCATAGAGCCCATGACAGCAGAAGCAGACCCAACTCAAAAGCCGATGCCCCACAGCACTTGAAACCATACTCACATTGGCAGCAACAATTCATTTTTATCGAACAGTCCTATATCATATGAAATTAATGGTGATAATTCCACTATTAATTTTTAAAATTTCATTTGTATTTAATTTTCAAATTAATTTTGCATAGCCTTGTGCAATTAAATAAAACGTTGAATAAAATGTTAAAAGAAAAAGAGTCAAAAAAAAAAAAAAGTCAACCTGGATCTCCAAGGGAGTTGTTTTTCTCTGAAAAGACATCCATGTATATATTATTTAAGTCGAAGAAATATTGCTTTATAGGATCACCATGTGTCTTTCTAGAGGCCACTCTTCTCAGTCTATTTACATCTCCACGGGCTGTCTACAGAAAGCAACTTTTCCTGTATTCAGTGAAAGTGAAGCCAAAGAATTGGATGACCCTGGACAATATTTAAGGAGGGGAAAACTTGGTTTTCTTTGCAGGATGTTCTGGTCACATCCCTAGAGCAAGCCCTCCTATGGACCTTTCTGAACAATTGCCCACAAGTATTATGGACTAACAAAAATAGATGCCCTTCCTAGTTACTGCCTGCTGACCTCTGAGGGGAGCAAGTGGCATTGGAGCCCAGCTTTTGATAATGACGCGTCTCACAGAAAGTGTTCAATAAGCTGAAAGAAAGAATAAACCCAGGTCAACAATAAGAAGCCACTGAGACATGAAATACACATTAGCAATTGGTTAGTTGATCAAAGAATAATCTGGTAGGACAGAAAACATCCTCCAAAGCAGTCTTCAGAAATTTCCCCTGATGCAGTCTCTTGAGTGGGATTCCCAATGCCCTGGGTGTGTATTAAGTTCCTTCTTTCGTGTTATAACAACAGTAGAAATCTAGTCCACTAGTCCTCTAGGCTTCATTGTTCCGAGGTAGAAATCCCCTAACATGTCAGAGTAGGTGGGCTCGGAGGGAGGCACATAGAGTAGAGTAATGAGCGGGAAGGTACTCAAGGGCACTGTCAGGAAGGAAGTATGGCTAGACCCAGACAGTGTGAGTGGAAGGAGGAAAATAGGGAGACAAGAGGCTATGAAAGATGGCATTAATGCCCCCATTGTGTGTTCTCTCTTCTTAGATGCTTCTTGATGGTAAGAGATAAAGAATTTGAGGTGGAGATGCCAGGGACAGTCACCCTCATCCTGGTTGCTCCCTGCTTTCAAAAGTAGCATGGTGTACAACACACCTTCTCTTGAAGAAATGTCCTTCCTACTCTTCCACTGGGCACCTAGTTCTGGGTGGGAGACGACATCTCCCAGAGAGTCACAGCAGGGGTGTGGGACTGGGTGGCCCCTGAACAGAGCTGGATCCCTGTCTGACAGGGAGCAGGTGGGAAATATCTTTGGACAGTTCACTTTTTTTTTTAATGCCTCAATTTTCTCACCTATAAAATAACTTCTGGGGTTATTATTGGGATAGGTCTATCTTTAAATTACTTTGAGCTTTGAGAAAAATTACTTTGAGAAAAATCCCTCATGTAGTTCTTTCTTCACTCTCCAGTTTATGGATTATTTTCATCCTATGTTCTTTGGCTACGCCTTCCTCATCCTCCATCAATGGGAATATTACTATTTAAGGTTTCCCTCTGGTATTTCTCTTACATTTTCAGGAATTTTGTCATTTAAAAAATGTCTAAATGTCCAAAGATGCAGGGAGTTAGTTTCTCTTTTCTTCCACTTACGAAAGGACTTAATCTGTGAGACTTCATCTCATTGAGCTTCTCTTTTCTCATCTATAAGTTGGGCCAAGGTAAGGAACCTTTGGGATTGTTGAGAGGAAGAGAAATAGGTATGAATGAAGTGTGTAAAGGGCCATTCAATGGACAGGTACCAACAATTGGCAGTTGAATGACCAAAATTATCATTCAGAGTCATCAAACCAATAAGTCCTATTTTAATTTGCTTTATGAAATCATTTTCACTACCCCCTTGATTCTATGTTTTCTGACTCTCCCTGATTCAGACATGGCTGACTTGAGTGCCCTGGAGATGGCCGATAATGTCAGGCCCTCACCCTTTCCGATGGAGTCTCTGTCACCTTTTCGTGTCAACTTGCCTGTACATTTAGTACCAAGGCTTAAAATGGAGGTAAAACCGAGACTGTCTGGGCACAGTTAATAATTTTTCTCCTTTGCCTCAATAGCACCTTAAACTCATCTTTGTTAAAACATTTATGACACTGACTTATAATTACTTGTGTACCTGTTCATCTCTCCCATTGGACAATGAACTCTTCTAAGGGCATATAGACTATTCCCTTGTAACATCCAGAGCTTAGCATAGTGTTCAGTGCTGAGTAGATGCCCATTGCTAGATGAAGCATTGCTACTAAAATTTTCTCTCTCCCTCTCTTACTCATTACCCATAAATACCCAGTCCAGAGGGGCAATTTGGCCATGGCTTCCCTTCTGAGTTCAAATCCCAGCTTTTCCCATAAATCTGATTATGCTCCAAACCTTGATCAACCTCTTACCTAACACTGATACAGATCCCACATGGAGTACAAACTCTTTTTTTTTTCTTTTACTTAATTTCAATTTAGTTAACATAGAGTGCATTATTAGTTTCAGGGGTAGAATTTAGTGATTCATCAGTTGTGTACAACACCCAGTGCTCATTACATCACATGCCCTCCTTAATGCCCATCACCCAGTTACACCATACCTCCCACCCCCTTCCCCTTCAGCAACCCTCAGTTTTTTTCCCTGTAGATAAGAGTCTCTTATGGTTTGCCTCCCTCTCTGATATGAGTGAAAGCATATGGTATTTGTTTTTCTTTGACTTATTTCACGTAGCATAATAGCCTTTGGTTCCATCCACATCGTTGCAAATGGCAGGATTTCATTTTTTGATGGCTACATAATATTTGTGTGTGTGTGTGTGTGTGTGTGTATGCTACATCTTCTTTATCCATTCATCTGTCAATGGACATCTGGGCTCTTTCCATATTTTGGCTTTTATGGACACTGCTGCTACAAACATTGGGGTGCATGTGCCCCCTCAAATCACTATTTTTGTATCCTTTAGGTAAATACCCAGTAGTGTGATTGCTGGGTATTAGAGTAGCTCTATTTTTAACTTCTTTTTTTTTTTTTTAAAGATTTTTATTTATTTATTTATTTATTTATTTATTTATTTATTTGTTAGAGAGAGAGAGAGAGAGAGAGAGAGAGCACAGGCAGACAGAGAGGCAGGCAGAGGCAGAGGGGAGAAGCAGGCTCCCTGCCAAGCAAGGAGCCCGATGTGGGACTCGATCCCAGGACACTGGGATCATGACTTGAGCCGAAGGCAGCCGCTTAACCAACTGAGCCACCCAGGCGTCCCTATTTTTAACTTCTTGAGCAATCTCCATACTGTTCTCCAGAGTAGCTGCACCAGTTTACTTTCCCACCTGCAGTGTAAGAGGGTTCCCCTTTCTCTGCATCCTTGCCAACGTCTGTTGGATTACATACTCTTTTTTTTTTCAAGATTTTATTTATTTATTTGACACAGAAAGAGACAGAGAGAACAAGCAGGGAAAGCTACAGAGGGAGAAGGAGAAACAGGCTCCCCCTTCAGCAGGAAGCCTGACATGGGGCTTGATCCCAAGACTCTAGGATTGTGACCTAAGCCCAAGGAAGACACTTAACTGACTGAGCCACCCAGGTGTCCCTGGAGTACTTACTCTTGATGGTGAGTTCTGATAGCCTGTATGTTCTGTTCTTTAGGCATTTTTGAGGAAATTGATAGAAGCGTTACATGTATGAAAAAAGGAGGGAAGGAAACAAATAAAAGAAAAAAATTAAAAAATAAAATGAAACAAGATGGGATCGGGAGGGAGACAAACCAAAAGAGACTCTTAATGTCATAATACAAACTTAGGGGGGTAGGGGGGAGAGGGATTGGGAGAGGGTGCTGGGGTTACATTATATGTTTAAATTTAAAAAAAGCTTAAATAAAAAAAATAAAAAATAAAAAAGATACGTCCAGACAATAGTGGAAAGGTTTTTAAGGGAATGTTTATGCATTTGCTCAGCAATAAGAAGACAAAATGAGATCTACAAAACAACAAAAACTCTTTGGTAGAATTTAGCTCAGCGTGTAGAGAAGTGTTTCCCAAAGTACATTGCAGAGAAACTAGCTCTATTGATATCAATATGTATCAACTTTAAAAAGTGGTCCAAGCTTAACCAAGTTTGTGAGGCAGCCTGTTACATAAGGTTAAGCAAGTTTTCATGCCCTGGAATACCTAGTAGCCATTTATATGACAATGTAGCTTAGATATCTTCAAGGAGGAATAATCATACTACTTTGAAAAGCTTTTTGATCCCCCCAATCAGGGAATTCCATAGGATTAAGTGTTCCTTAGAACACATTTTGGAGAATGCTGTCATAGAGATATGTATTTGACTTTTATCAAGGCAGTTGACAACTGGTTCCATGTAATATGGAGTAACGTGGGCCTAATGACAATGTAATTAGGTGGGTTCTTGCTTGATTAAACTACTGTCTTCAGAGGGTTTGATTAATAGAAGACTGGCAAGCTGGACATATTGTTTCTAGTCATGGGCCTCCAGGCTGTTCATGTCCCTATCCTGCTCAACCCATTCATAAACACAACATTTACACATTGCTTCAAAAAACAAATGCTAAAAACAGGGGCTCAAATGACAAACAGCAAACTGTAATGTTCAAAGATTTTAGGTGTCCCCAGAATCATTATGAATTAATGGACAAGGTAGTTGCCGGAACACATACCTAACCAAAAACTACACTGATAGTTATTCCATGTTATCAGATCAAAGGAGATAACAATCCAATTGCCATTTGCCCTACCAAACCCCACATTTTAGTGGAGACATTCATAAACTTAAATGTTTCTATGGGAGAAGAGTAAAGATGGTGATGGGTCTGGAAGGCACCTAATAGGATACAAAGTCAAAGATATTGAGAATGTTTACGGAGAAGAAAAAGCTTAGTAGGAGAATACAAGGTATGTTTTTAAATATTTGAAGGGTTGCATGAGGAAAACACAGTGTTATGGACTGAACTGTGTCCTCCCTGCCCCTAGGACGGCAGTGTCCCCACCATACATACCTCTGGTCTCACTGAACAAACTTGGCATCAGTCTTGACCACAAGTAGGTTTGTGTTGAGAACTCTCAGGAAACCATCCTAACTCCCAGTACTTCAGAATGTGACTGTATTTGGAAATAGGGTCTTGAAAGAAGTATTGATGTCAAAATGATGTCATTCTGGTGGGCCCTAATCCAGTATGACCGATGTCCTTCTAAGAAGAGGAGATTAAGAATAGACCTACACAGAGGGAAGAAAGAAACAGGAAGACATGGGGAGAAGATAGTATTTACAAGCCAACAAGAGATGCCTCAGAAGAAACAACCCTGCTGACACCACAATCTTGGACTCCTGTTTTCCAGAATTGTGAGAAAATAAATATTTGTTGTTTAAACCTCCCAGCCTGAGGCACTTTGTTATGGCAGGCCTGTCAAACTCATGCAATGAGTATACTAAGTCCACAGGCACAGAATGAGCACTAACTGAAGATTTATTGAATACATGAATGGGTATGGATGGTCTTTACTTCAATCCTGTGATAAGATGGGCATTCATGTTTTTACTCTACCAGTAAATTTGTTAAAATGAAGTGGCTTACCCCAGATTCACATGTTGGGTATTCAAAATGTCTCCCGATTCCAAACGTTTGGCTCTTTCCCCTCTGGGTCACAACTGTCTCTACTGGTAAGACGTGCCTGTGCTCTTTGGGACATGAAGAATCTTGATGTTGACCTTCTGGATATGGTTGTTCCCTTTGTAACTCGGGATGAAGATGGATCTGAAAGACTAGGGTTACTTCTAGATGGTACAAAGAAGTAAGATACTACCATTGGGCCCACACCCATTGCCCAATTCATTTTTTGGGAGATACTATAATGCAGGGCGGATGGTTTCCCGAGAATTCTCCACACAGACCAACTTGCAGTCACAAGGGATGCCAAATTTGCTCAGCGAGACCAGAGCTATGTATGGTGTGGGCATTGCCGTCCTAGCAGATTTGGATGGGTTGTCTGTGTAGACGCTGTCTTCTACATACTTACGGTGATTAGAAATTAGACCTTGGAAGTTAAGAAGATATATGCAGGTGTGGGGATTCAGGAATGAGGAGGAGAGCGGGGAAAGAGGAGAGATAAGGTGGCACAAATCATGGGCAAAGGCGTGTGACAATCTGCCTAGGCCATGTGGCTGACAACCCGCCTGACGCTTGTTTTGACTTTTCTCTAACTGCACAACCGGCACATGCAGATGACTTTACATCTCATAGCAAAATGTGCGACAGCAACGTGCTAAGCAAATGCAAACAAAAATATGCTTCCCCCACTCCAAACAAATCTCTCACACATCGCGACGAAGCCATGGCATGGCGAGAGACAGGAGACAGAGACCACCAGGAACCAAATTTGCTCATTGTTTCAGCTACCCTCCAGGATCAATATATATGCTCGGGGACAACAACGTCAGCTGCCCTGGATTCCTTGCTGTTAGGCCGACACAGCGCGTGCTTTGATTTCACCCATTCATGGAACCAAGGAAGCATCAACCACCCTGTTCTTTCAGCATTCATCGTGCACCTGCTGGGACCCAGGCGTGGCCAGGCACTGGAGACGGAGCCATGGGGGGCACAGAGACAAGCCACATGCATATCCCAACTCATGCATGTCCTTCAACCCGGGATATACTTCAGTCTACTTTCTCCCTAGGGAAATCCTTCCCATTCCTTAAGGGCCAGCCTGGAAGCATGTCCTTTATCCTCTTCACCTTTCCTCCCCAGAGGGTGAATTAATCATTCTTTTTCTGGTGCCCCGACAGCACGGTGCTTCTCCTGTGGGGTTGCACTGTACGCTTGTGATAAAAGAGCCTGCTGCAGCCTTGTTCCTCCTGCCCTTATTTTCCCCATCTCCCCATAGCATGTAGGACGCCATCTTCCCTCAGTTCTGAGAAAATTCTAACGGGAGGAAGCGTATTAGTGGCCTAAACCTCATAAAAGAGAGCCTTATAATTAAGTTTGTATTTTTTGCATTGAAAATCTTTTCTGGTTCAAGAATAGCTGTGGGGTTCCCATGTGCCTTTCTCAAAACTTTTTACTGAACTAGAACGATGAGGAGGAGTCATGTTACATTCTCCTCCCGGGTAGCCTCGTATGGTGGCTTGGAAGTATGGGGTTTGAAGTCTAGATCTGGCTGGCTTCACATCCTGCCTCGATCATTTATTCAATGTGTTCCTTTGTGGGAAGATACTTAATATATTTGTGCTTGGGTTTTCCCATCTTTCAAATGGGTATAGCCACAGAATATATTTTATAAAGTTGGTGTGAGGATGAAATGTGATAGCCCATGCAGTTACTTGTAACACAATATGACATTTAATACATGTTCAAGAGACGCTGGTTATTTGTTGTTATTCTCCACATAAAATAGTTCCTACCTGGAGCTTACTGGTATTGTACCCTGCTGGTATTTTCATATCACATTATCTGAATTTCTTGAGGCTCCATTTTACAAAAAAACTACCACTCCATTAAAAAAAAAAAAAAAGATATTTTGAGTCCTCCTAGTATTTTTGAAAAGTAAGCCATTTGACATTAGAACTCAGAATTGGGGTTTCAATATTTTTACCACTGTTGGAAGAAGTTCACTCTTCTTACCTGGAAGAAGTTCACTCAACTTTCCTAATTCTCTATTGCCTCAACTTAAAAGGGAGAGGGGATCATACAGCCCTCTCAGGGTTGCTGTGAGGCTTATGTGAGTGTGGGGAGATTGGAGTTAAGTAAATAACATGTAAGTATCTAGCATCCTGTGTGACCATTTTCATCAATGTTTGCTCTATTCTCTTATAGTTGTTTTTTTTTTTTTTTTGAAAGACCTTTGGGGACACTGAATCTGATCCACCTGGGATGAGCCCTGAGCACTTTCATGGGGTCACAAGATGGAACAGTAACTTTGATAGTGGCTTTCAGTGTGTGGGGTGTGGTCACACACACACACACACACACACACACACACACACACAGATCTAGATCTAGACATAGACTCATTCACTCCTCGCTATAGTTCTATGGAGTAGTACTGTTATGATACATTTTCTAAAAGGTGGAATTTTCTCAGGCCAGGGCTGCTGCTTTGGGTCTGCTCCTCAGTCTTCGCACATACCCATTCCAGTACCAGCTCCATTGCCCCCGAAGACTGAGTCATGTCCCCAGAGCCCAGCTGGGGGCAGGCCTCGCTCACAACAGCATTCTTTTCGGTGGGGTGGACCCTGAGCGTTGGGCTTTTGTGTTGAATGGGCTGATCTCAGGACCCCATTCTTTGCCCTCCCCTCCTTCCAAACGCCCACAGGACTGAGCCTCTGGTGCTAAGAATTGCTTAAGCCATGCTCTCTGACTATAGTGTCTTAGGTGGTCTGGGGACGTTCTGTCAAGTCTGCCTCTACTACCGAATTAATCTCCCTCCTGTGTTTTCTGGCCTAAAAAACATGCCTTTTCCCAGACCTGGTCCCTCCTAGCCTTTGAGGCTCACGTTGCTTGCTGAGTTGACAGCACACTGCAGGCTGTGGGGGTTGGCTGACTGTAAGTCTGCATTAGCTCGTCCAGGTGCTGGGGTTCTATTTTGTGCATTTGTGAACCAGAAGTGACTGGAGTTATTTGCAGGTCTTTAATTCACGAATAAAATTATTCAGAAGATATTCATGTAAAAGAAAGGTGAATTAGGTTTAGCGAACAAGTGATCGTGGAAACAGCGAGTGTAGGAAGTAACTGAACTCTGCATCTGGGTCCTTCAGGAGTCTTTGAATTGGACTGGCCTGCAGGTGGGAAATATGGGCACATCGTGCTATGACCCCACCTCGTGACTAATGAACATGGATTGTCAGGCAACAGAGGGAACCCTGACGAACCCACATTGACTCTTGGTACAGAACCACTGTGGAAACCATCCAGAAGAGACAGCTAGCATGCCTTATGGTGAAGCTTTTTCTCATCGCCTTTGGAGAATAAAATCCATACTTCCTTCTCTGAGTGGTCGATTTGAGTGAAAATCAACATGAGGGAGACACGGGGTTACTTTTTAAATGAAGTAAGAGGTGAGCCAAGGGTAAGCAACTAGGACAAAATGGCGACAGGTCTGAAGTAAGAAGTGGTTGCTATCTCCAGCATCCAGCTAAGCAGTCGTTTGGCAAGACCCTCCCCTTTGACCTGTATAGTGGCCCTTTCACTGGGTCAGAGCAAAGAGCAGCCCCCTGGTCATTCATTCAATGTCTCCTGGCTGACCAAGGGAGGCCAATTAGGTACAATTGTGATGAAAGTGGGAAGGGAAGTTTCCTCTATTCCGCTGACCCTTGGGGTGACTCCATCTGTCTTAGAGGCCACAGGGATGGAAAGCAGGGTCTAGCTTCCACCTCATCTGACCACAGGCAGCCCTGTGTGCAGTGATTGGCTCTGTCCCTTAGCCTCACACCCTCAGCTCCCTCAAATCTAAGGGGTTGACAATGCCTTCGTGTCTCCTCCCAAATACAGAAAATTGCTGTTTGTCATTTCAGAGGCTGGATGTTTGGGGGTGGGAGGAAGAAAGATAACATATAAATTCTGGTTATTGGTTCAATGTGTGTTTTGTTTCAAAAGTAGCACTTACGCTGGTAAAGGGTGGCAAATGTCAGTCCTACTGCCCACCGACCACTTCCCACTGCCTGCCTTTTTCTCGAGGTGGGATACAATGAATTAATTCATCCCAGGCATTTCAAATAAATGCTGAAAACTAATTTATCGGAGTTCTTCCAGGACTTTCAACTAGTTTAAAAGCTAACAAGCTTGCTAAATGTTAGGGCTCCCAAAGTACCTTAAAACATATTCATCAACTACCAGAGATTAAAATCAATGTACTCTAAACACACACACACACACACACACACACACACACACACACACACACACACTGCCAGCTGCCTTTGCAAACAGAGCATTGGGAAAGGACTATAATCGCATCCTTTCCCTCTATGTCCAGGAACTTCAGCTGCTACTGTTCTACATCAGGTATGTAATGAAAGACAAATGACAAGGAATCTAAACAGAAGAGGGGAGCTTGAGTAACTGTAGTTTTTATGTTAGGGAGAGCCGGAGAGAGAAAAGAAGCATTGTGCCTCGGATGAACAGAACTGTAGGATTTCATTAATGACAGCCCAGCTTTTTAGCAAAAGGAAGATAGTTAGGGCAGTAAAAGAGAACATGACTAGAATGTGCTCTGCTAATTGGAAATGTATATTATCTTGGGGCGATGTGTGCGTGGGGGAGGAGGCTGGGGAGGAGAAGGAGAAACACAGAGGGAGAGGCTGGCAGGGGAAAACTGGGCCTAGGGCACCCCAGGTTGGGCTGAACCAATGGGACAGTTAAAGGGCCCTTTCTTGTAGACAGGAGCGCTGGTACCCAGAGCCCTCCCTCCCCCATTCCCTTTTCATTCAGTGGCTATGTAGGGGCTTCTTTGATGGCGGCTTTGAAGTTGGTGGCTTTGAGATTACTCTTCCTCTGTGACCTTGACCACCAGCCATGAGGTTAGGGGGGAAGGGGAGGGGAGGAGGAAGGCACTGGAATTGGAAAAAGGAAAGGAAGGAGAGGGGAGGGGAAGGGAAGGCTGCCCTGAGACATTTCTGCAGCATTCCATGACTTTTCTGATCACTCTGCAAAGTTGAAATATGATTGCAGCCTTTGCACCGGGAAGGAAAGAAACCATTTAAATGAAAAATTAGCTGCCTTAGCAGGTCAAGCACATAGTTACATTAATGTCGTGTAGAACAATAAATCAACTTCGATCTCCAATTGAAAAAATGCTAATTTAGCTCAGCGATTCACTGATTGTACTTTCCTCTGATAGAAATCTTTTCTTTTATTTAATGCGAAGCCGTGATCTGACAGCCTCCTCTAATGGTGCTTGCAGACTCTCAGCATTTCAGTGGAATTCTGATCATGGTTTTAATATTCCGTGCAGCTCTGCCCCCTCTGATTTCACGCTCACACATTAACGAGAGCTGACACTGGAGATTAGACGCAGACAGCTGGAATGCCAGGTCTTTGTTGCAGCATGGACAGGAGCCAACGTCGTTCAACCACAGCCAAGAGGGACCTGGGAAAGTCTTCTTAAGAAGGAGGGGAAGGCGGGGTGGGGGGCTTGAGGGAGGGCGGGAGCGGGGGATGGGGACAGAAAGAAAGCCAAGGTAGTTTCTGAAGGGCATAGGAAAAGAGATATTTGCAGAGAGCCCTTTTGTCTCTGAAATTCACATTCGAATCGATTCTGATTTATTTAGAGGAAGTGGATCATTACAGGGAAATCCCAAATCGGTCACAGTATTTTGCTGTAAACTCTGAAAATACAAGTGTGATGCCCGGAAATAGAAATGACTCCCTGACTCGGCTGTTCCCTAGCTTGTCTAAGAAACAATGGTGATTAGGAGCTGGAGGAAGAGTGCTTACAGAAGGAAATGTGTTCTCCTCTTTGCCTTAAAAAAAAAAAAAAAATCACTTAGTTCCAGGTGAATAGATGGGGAAATAAAACTAGATTTATGAGCCAGGGCTGCGTGCTCAACTAGTGACTACCCAGGCAAGAAAGGAAGTCTTGTAGCCTAACTGCCTTGATCCTAATAAATTGTTTCCTGATACCAGAAATCAAATAAAGATCCACAGTTTCATCTAAACCATGAAGCAACTTGTGCTCAGATAGCGCCCATCTTGCAAGGGGAAAGGCAGGGCGTTGTCTAAAACAGTGGCACAACTTTCTCAAAAAGAAAATGATAGATGATCAAGGTTGCAAAGCCGGCACATTAATACTATGTCAAAAAAAAAAAACTGTTTCTGCTCCCGGGGGAAACCAATTGAGTAGAAATAACAAATGTCCTTCTTGCTAACTGTATCATTAATAATAATCGTACTTTGCATTTTTATGGGATACCAGGATTCTAGAGCCCTTTATAAATATTCATAGGTGAAGGCGGGAGCAGAGAGGTGAACGTACCCATTCCAGGTGCCTGGATGGAGTCACTGAGTCTCGGGGCCCTGCAGAGGCTTCCTTGGGTTGCAATAGCTAACGAAAGGCAAAACCCACCTGCTGCAGCTTGCGGGAGGGCCTCGGGGCACCCTCTGCTGCCCTGTCCTGCCAGCATGGCTTTAGTTAGGGGATTAGATGAGCTGAACTGTCTCATGTCTCTTTGGCCTTTTGTTCTTATTTGTCCTTGTTTTTGTTCTTTCTGGGACCACGGTCACTGACATAGGTTTGGAAACTCAACGAGTATTTACTGAGCACTGAACTAGGCAATGTTTTTTTTTTTAATTTTTAATTTTTTGTAAACATATAATGTATTATTAGCTCCAGGGGTACAGGTCTGTGAATCACCAGGTTTACACACTTCACAGCACTCACCATAGCATATACCCTCCCCAATGTCCATAATCCCACCACCCTCTCCCTACCCCACTCCCCCTGTCAACCCTCAGTTTGTTTTGTGAGATTAAGAGTCTGTTATGGTTTGTCTCCCTCCCTTCCTACCCCCCAAACTCCCCACGTTGCATCTCCACTTCCTCATATCAGGGAGATCATATGATAGTTGTCTTTCTCTGATTGACTTATTTCGCTAAGCATAATACCCTCTAGCTCTATCCACGTCATTGCAAATGGCAAGATTTCATTTCTTTTGATGGCTGCATAGTATTCCATTGTATATACATACCACCTCTTCTTTATCCATTCATCTGTTGACGGACATCTAGGTTCTTTCCATAGTTTGGCTATTGTGGACATTGCTGCTATAAACATTCGGGGGCATGTGCCCCTTCGGATTACTACGTTTGTATCTTTAGGGTAAATACCCAGTAGTGCAATTGCTGGGTCATAGGGTAGCTCTATTTTCAACTTTTTGAGGAACCTCCATGCTGTTTTCCAGAGTGGTTGCACCAGCTTGCATTCCCAACAACAGTTTAGGAGGGTTCCCCTTTCTCTGAATCCTTGCCAACATCTGTCATTTCCTGACTTGTTGATTTTAGCCATTCTGACTGGTATGAGGTGGTATCTCATTGTGGTTTTGATTTGTATTTCCCTGATGCCCAGTGATGTGGAGCATTTTTTCATGTGTCTGTTGGCCATCTGGATGTCTTCTTTGAACTAGGCAATATTTTGATTAAAAAGAAGTATAAGTTAGTTTGGATACATATATATATATATATATATCTCCACACACGGACATATGATCTATATTACCTATATCACTATTTTCATAAAAAGGCAAAGATCTTACCGTAGTGGTTAAGAGCATAGGTTATGACAGCATATAACAGAGTGATTTAAGAACAAGTCAGACGAATTTGCACATGAATCTGTTATTTGGTTTTGTGACCTTCAGCATGGTACATAACTCCTCTCTACACCTCAGTTTTCTCCTCTGTAAAATGGGAATTAGAATGCAATAAGCCTTGGCTCAGTGCCTGACCTGTAGTAAGCACTTAGTAAAAGCTATGACTGTTGTTATTTTCATACAGTTGTTGAAAGGATTCAACGAGAATACACATGCCTGCACGCACACACGCATGCATGCACGCGCCTTGCGCACCTACCTGTGCACGCCCACACCAACTGTGCACGGTAAGTTCTGGTTACGGTTCTGTGGCCCGTTAGATACATAATCCTAGAGCAGTCCTATTGCCTTCAAAGCCATCTCTTTGATAGACGATTGCTTGTTTCCAAGATAACACAAATGCGCTCAAAGCATTTTTGGAAGTCTTCTGGAGAATTCCGTGAGGACTCTGCTAGCGTATCTTCCCTCGGAGGCTGGGTTTGTTGTGGGAAGCCACTCAGCGTTGCCCCGAAGTTATGTCCAATGATGAGGGTGGGCAATCAAGCCGAGGAAACATTGTTTTGGAAATAATGTGCCTGTAAAGAAATTAGACTGGGTTTCTTGTATGGCATATAAACCCAATCTGACCACAGTTCCAAAAGAGGCCTGTTGAGTGAATGCAGCTGTTTCTGACTCTGCACAGAGCCTCCCAAGGAGAGCGCTTAGAAGGGATCACAGCTTCTGATTCCCTTTTGGGGGCAAAAAAGGAAACTCCCCATGTCACGGTCCCATGGCGTACTGGACTTCCTTGCCATGGCTTCCAGGCCCATCTGGAAGGGAAGAGCATGCCCAACGCATGCTTCAGATAATACAGAAACTGAGGTTCATTTCTCCTGACTTTGCCCTCCTGGCTTGTGGGTGGTTTTAGTGCGGGGTCGATTTGCTCATTTATGTAGAATCGCTTAAGCCCGCGCTGGGCTTCTGGTAGGTACTGAAAATGAGTTTACTAAGTTATGGTCCCTGCCCTCAAGGGCCTACCAGTCTAACAGGGAAGGCAAACAAAAAGTCACAGTGCAGAGAAGTGAGTGCTGTGGCAGAGACACATGGCAGGTGTGGCCAGATCCTGGAAGGCCTCATAGACACAGCATTCCCCTGTGTGTGCACATTATCTTAGAGGTGATAGGGAGCCATTGATTGTTAAAGCAGGGAAGTAATATGCTTCAGTCTGCTTTTTCCTTTTGTTCTATCTACTCCTATGCCTGATTTCCATATCTTAAGAACTAACCAAATCTTAGACTCCCTGCCTTAGCCCTGAACACAACTGAGGTCCAGTTGTCCTTTTCCTTGATATCTCTCCCTTATTAGGGAGTAATTTGGCAGAGAGAGAGAGAGAGGAGACTTTTCCAGTGCCCTCCCTCCAGGAAGATTTAGGAAGTGTGATTTATTATAATTTCAATTATAAAAGGTTTGGGTTTGGCTTAAAAGGTTGTTTTTTTGTTTGTTTGTTTTGGTTTTTTAGGTTCTCTTTTAAACTTACAGTGTCCGAGTCTGTTCCAAGGGCTATAAACCATGGCAGACTTCCAGTGGCCCCCAGGTAGCATCCCCCATAGTCACATTACTTACAATTGGTAGTAAATGGCTTTGAGCAAAGAGGAGAGTAGATTAGCTGGATAGAATACTGAAGTGCCTAAAGATGAGGGAGACTACTTCTAGTGGTTGGATAGCATGGATCATATCAGTAGCAATATCCCATCTATAGAATATGCTAGAAAACAAGAAGCCCGGCGTAGTTTGATTTTTTCTTTAATTTTTAAATTTTTTTATTTTTATTTTTTAAAGATTTTATTTATTCATTTGACAGACAGAGATCACAAGTAGGCAGAGAGGCAGGCAGAGAGAGAGGAGGAAGCAAGCTCCCCGCAGAGAGCCCGATGTGGGGCTCGATCCCAGGACCCTGAGACCATGACCTGAGCCGAAGGCAGTGGCTTAACCCACTGAGCCACCCAGGTGCCCCTCGTAATTTGATTTATACCTCATTGCTTTGCCTCTGTGGTATGGAGGCAGGAACCATTTGTGCCAACACACTGTCATGGAAATAGATCCACTTGTTCAGTATGCACAGAACATTACCCAGACTTTGTACATTCACTCAGGGTCACTGCTCCTAGAAGCACGTAAGTGAGACATAGGAGGCTGCAGTTGTCTATTTGGATCGAATTGTCAGGTGGCTTGGAGTATTTTAAACCATTCCGAATGGTCACGATAATAGCATCTCTTAGAAGACTGATTTTCAACCTCAGTATCATACTGCACCAAAGTCTCAAGTGCGTTGCAAGTGTCCCATCTGTGGATAAATTGCTAAAGTTTGCAGAAAATTTAATTGGAAAAAAATTAGGGAGGTTATCCCTATAATGTCCCCCTCATCATCTCCCTTCCAAAATGTTTTCTTGAGTGGGAGTGAAAGGCATGGCTACAGGAAATTAGGGAATCTCTGAAGAGCCCCCAGAGAGTGGGCCGTATATGCTAATTTATGTTAATATCACGTGTGTCCCAAGGAAAAAGAGGTTGAGAACTAGTGTGCTGGAAAATGACATTCAGTGTAAACACAGGCATATCATGTATGCAATTCAGATGGAGTTTTGTTATTGTGAGATGAGGAAAGATTACATAATGATGCAGTCTTTCAGTAACGGAGTTTCACGATATACTCCTTAAGCCTGGTATCTGCTGCAGGAGCCAAAAGAACAGGGTAAATGCAAAATGGTCCATTTATTTGTCCCATATTATTTTTTTAAGATTTATTTATTGTAGAGAGAGAGTGTGCACAGGAGGGGAGATGGAGAGTCTTTAGCAGATCCCACACTGAGCTCAGAGCCCAACATGGGGCTCGATCTCACGACCCTGAGATCAAGACCTGAGCTGAAACCAAAAGTTGGATGCTCAACCAACTGCACCATCCAGGTGCCCCTGCCCTGTTATTGTTTAATCTTCGTTACTGTCATTAGGCCTGCATATTTTCCAGTTGCTTTTCCCTTTTGTTTTCTAGTTTGTCCCTGAGTGGTTCCTGGGATTATGAAGGTCTATAGTAGAACTCATGGAAGTCATGAGTACAGGGAGTCAAAATTGGTTGAACACCTACTGCAGGTTGGTTTTATATACATATATGTACACACACACATATACATGTAATATTTTATTATTCATAAATTATTTTATTATTTATAATATTTATAAATATACTATTACAAATATTTGTAAAATATTTATAAAATATTAAAAATAAAATATTTTATTTTCTTAAATTTTTAAATTAAAAATATTAAAAATAAAATATTAAAACTTATTAAATATAAATATATTATATATCTAATCATTTTGATAATTCTACAAGATTTATATAATATGTATAAATATATACATTTAATCCTCACAATAATTTTAGAAGGTTTTATCCTCATTTTGCAAATGAACGATTCTAAGACACAAAAAATCTAAATAATTGGTTCCATGAAGCCAAACCTTAGAAATAAAGGAGTAATATGAATCCAGATCTTTTGAAATCCCCAAACCCTTGCTTCTTCCTGACTGTGTGCTTTTCATGGGGTTGCTGGGCATGGTAGGGTAGGGTACATGAATTCTCAGTGGTGTTCTAGTAGCATATAAGGGGGATTAGGTCCAGTCTAAAATTTGAAGCCTAGGGACCAATTAAAATAATCAGGACCAAGTAGGGCTCATCCATGACAGCATCTAATGGTAAGAAGAGGTCAAACTGTGTGAAATTGCCAATATTTGATGATTTTTCATCTATAAAGAGAGAAACTTTATATTGTTCAACCTAATAAAAGTAGCATTATCAGTGCTAAGCACA